>JALGBA010001594.1:135000-295000 GCA_023970755.1 Azemiops feae | reverse complement strand
CAATTAGGTGAAACTCATCCAGCCAACTCTCCCTGGCCAACTCATCAAGAGACAACTCGCCAAGAGTCAACTCACTGCAGGACAATTCAGTGCAGGATAACTAAAGAGACGAGCAAGTGAATTGCAAGAAGGTCTTGTCTTGCTTTAGATTTTAACCTTCTCAAATTAGATGTCCTCGAGGCTGGGGTGAGCTGCAATTCTACTTGTCCCTCTCTTGAGTTATCCCTCAATAAGAATAAATAGAATAGAATAGAATAGAATAGAATAGAATAGAATAGAATAGAATAGAATAGAATAGAATAGAATAGAATAGAATAGAATAGAATAGAATAGAATAGAATAGAATAGAATAGAATAGAATAGAATAGAGCTGGAAGGGACCTTGGAGGTTTTCTAGTCCAGCCCCCCACTAAAGCAGGAGAATCTATACCATCTCAGACAAGTGACTGTCCAGCCTCTTCTTAAAAACCTCCAGTGATGGAGTGCCCACGATTTCTGGAGGCCAGCTGTTCCACTGGTTAATTGTCCTCACTGTTAGGAAGTTTCTCCTTAATTCCAGGTTGCTTCTCTCTTTGGTCAGTTTCCAACCATTGTTTCTTGTCCTGCCCTCTGGTGCTTTGGAGAATAATTTGACCCTCCTCTTGTTTGTGGCAGCCCCTCAAGTACTGGAACACTGCTATCATGTCACCCCTATTTCTTCTTCTCTTTAGACTAGCCAAACCCAGGTCCTGCAGCCATTCTTCATATGTTTTAGTCTCCAGGCCATTGAATTGTCCCATGACAATTTGTCCCAGGGTGAGTTGGCCATGGCAAGTCAGCCAGGACAAGCTGGCTGTGGGGAGACAAGTCAACCATAATGACTTTCCCATTGTGGAGCAGTGCATCCCAGGACAATAATTTTTGAATTAATGTACCTCAAATGGACTACAAAATGCATTCCAAATCTGGGACCCACGACTCTTGTGGGCATAAAATGTGTGGCCACTTCACTGTTGCTGCACTGCTGAACCACCATTTGCAAGTCAGTCTCAGCCACATGATCCCGTGTTCCCTGTCCCGCATCCCACTTATCTGCTCTGGCGTGGCATGATGAATTGTGGTGTAACACTTAACGCATTGGGTATTGGTAGCCACAGTTACAAACTTCTTTGTAGAGGGGATTTTTTTTTGTGAAAGGTATTTTGAGATGGATATACACTTCATTCCCAACTCAGCAAAGATTACAATGGCCAAATGTGAAAGATTTCTATGAGGATTATTTTCTAAGAGAGAGAGAGAGAGAGAGAGAGAGAGAGAGAGAGAGAGAGAGAGAGAGAGAGAGAGAGAGAGAATAAAATGAGATTCCTATTTATTATCATGAAAGAGAGTGTTTTCATCCCAGCTCTAATCTGTCCCGATGAGAAGCCCAACTCAATCTATTGATAAATGTATCAGAGTTGGAAGGAACCTTGAAGGCCATCTAGTCCAACCCCCTGCTCAAGCAGTAAACCTTATACCATTTCAGACAGGTGGGCTGTCCAGTCGCTTCTTAAAAGCCTCCAGAGATTCTCTAGCTTCACACGATCCTAACTCCTACCTCCTTCCATCCATCAGCAACGAGGTCAGGATGGCTCTCTGAGTTGTTTTGGAAAATGTTCTTGGACATTTTTTACACTGCAGTTCTCTAGTGTATCAATCATGCAGATACTGATATGGGAAAAAACAGGTTTTTCTTCAGTGCACACCAGGAAGAGATTAACTGCCTTCTTTGTGTAAATGAATTAGTAAAGTGCAATGGGATTTCCAAATGCTCACCTGTTATTGACTTGTTTCACCGTGTGCAATTAAATAATGCATAGGAATGTGTCTGAAAAGAAACCAGGTGGTTGTCACCTTGCACTCAACAATCCGATCCCATATTTACCTCTAATTGCTCTCTGAAAGCTATTATTTTCAGCATTCTAAACCAGGTCTTTCCTGCCCAAGGTAGCTAATCAAGGCATATCTAGATACTTGCCTGCACACACAGGAGCCCTGAATAATACATGAAGATTGACTGAAGTCCATTTCTTTACATTTTTATCTTTTATTCATTAGGATTTCTTGTTTTTCCCCCCCATATAGTTTTTTTTTTAGTTGTGGCTTTAAAAACATAATAAAAAGCAATAGCAGAAAATTTTAGTCATTGTTATTATTATTGTTATTGTTGTTGTTGTTGTTGTTGTTATGTTGGAAGGGACTTTGGAGGTCATGTAGTCCAACCCCCTGCTCAGGTAGGAAACCCTATACCATTTCAGTCAAATGGCTGTCCAGTCTCTTCTTAAAAACTTACAGTGTTGGAGCATTCACAACTTCTGGAGGCAAGTTGTTCCGCCGATTAATTGTTCTAACTGTCAGGAAGTTTCTCCTTAGTTCTAGGTTGCCTCTCTCCTTGATTAGTTTCCATTAGTTTCCTCCTTGATTAGTTGCTTCTTGTCCTGCCTTCAGGTGCTTTGGAGAATAGCTTGGCTCCCTCTTTTTTATTATTATTATTATTATTATTATTATTATTATTATTATTATTATTATTATTATTATTATTATTATTATTATTATTATTATTATTATTATTATTATTATTATTATTATTATTATTATTATTATTATTATTGTTGTTGCTGTTGTTGTTGTTGTTGTTGTTGTTGTTGTTGTTGTTATTATTTTATTACTATTATTTTATTACTATCATTGTTGTTACTATTACTGTTGTTGTTATTGTTGTTGCTGTTGTTGTTGTTGTTGTTGTTGTTGTTGTTGTTATTATTATTATTATTATTATTATTATTATTATTATTATTATTATTATTATTATTATTATTATTATTATTATTATTATTATTATTATTATTATTTTTATTATTATTATTATTATTATTATTATTCAGCGAAAGCCTGAATATCTTCAATTGGAAAGGAATGGCACATAGAAAACTGCATCAATCACACAAGTTGACAAGATGCACCGTCTCTGGCTGCACTCTGAACTATTGTCCTTGTGGCTCTATGGTCGACAACATTAAATTCTAGGAGACAGAATGCCCTGATTTCACCTTCGTTAGCTGAATCATTTATGGATTCATTAGCTCAAACATTTATGGATTCCAACCTCTTCCTCTGCTTTGGCCATAGTGGTAATAAGATCTTTTTGCTCAGAAGGTGGTTAACACCCTTTGTGATTCATGAAGTCTCCCCTCTTTCCTTCTGAACTTGTACCAGGAAGAAACAGTTTTAGAGTTCTTTAGATCATAAGGCAAACTTAGTAGAGTTTTCAATTGTGCATAGTTAAAAGGAGAAAACAAAGTCAAAACCAAAAGAATGGTCAGGATTTCATCTTCAAAAACTGAACCAGAAAACAAAACAAATGGAAACGCCAACGGAAATGTCCAGGGTTCCCCAGCTGGTCACCCTTTTAAGGCTGAGGAAGACCAAGACAGGCAAAACATGTCAGCCTCATCAAAGCTCACATTTGTCCACTAGAATGAAGCCCAGAAGATGGATTGAACTACTGGAATTGGGTGTGTCTGGTTTAATGAAGAGAAGGACTACAGGTTAACATGACAGCAGTGTTCCAGTATCTCAGGGGCTGCCACAAAGAAGAGGGAGTCAAGCTATCCTCCAAAGCACCTGAAGGCAGGACAAGAAGCAATGGATGGAAACTAACCAAAGAGAGAAGCAACCTAGAACTAAGGAGAAATTTCCTAACAGTGAGGACAATTAACCAGTGCAATGGCTTGCCTTCAGAAGTTGTGGGAGCTCCATCACTGGAGGCTTTTAAGAAGAGACTGAACAGCCACTTGTCTGGAATGGTATAGGGTCTCCTGCTTGAGCAGAGGGTTGGACTAGCAGACTTCCAAGGTCTCTTCCATAGAATGAAAAAAACCCTCGTAAACTAAGGCTCCTATTCTTAGATTGCCACTAGATCTTTTCTAAAGCCAAATTTGAAATACACTTCTACACTTTTTTTACTTTCCCGTGTAGAAACATCTGGCAGCTATTAAAGGTTCTCATTGACTTAGTTGAACTTTCTTTGGAGAGATCCCTAACAAGCCATCTAATTCCTTTTCTCTCAGCTACAATTCGTGCTTCACAAGGTGGCAGTGAAGACCCCCAACTCTCACAAATGGCAACTCTGCACAATTTTCACCTTTCGTGACTTTGCTACCGCTTGTCCAATCTCACTGAAGTAATTACCTTCCCATTTCTATCAAGTGGTGTTTAACATTTCTGTCGAAAGAACGCTAAAAATTAACAGAGAGCCAAGAGAGGTTAACATTAACAAGAAAGAAAGCCAAACCTATCACTGTTGTTTGGACGTCCTATGCTGAGCGTATTTGAAAAATCTACATTAGACGATTAACATTTTTTTAGCTAGGGAAAAAAAAAACACCTTCCTCTTATGATAACAGATAAAGGTCGTTTGAAGGTGTGCAAATTATTTTCATAAACGTGGGGATGCTATAAAGGGAGCTGCCTGTTCAAAACACATAAACCTTCTTGTTGGTGTTGAAGTATTCGTCCCAACAGTGTAATCAGATTTTTTTTCCGTCCACGTATGAAGACGTCAAAGAATGAGTTGTCCATCACATGATACAGAAATTGCATACTTTATTTCGCCACTAGAATAAAAGCTGAAGACAGATATAAATGGCTGGATCTTGACATGAAAAATATCAGAGTGTGGTTCCCAACGTTCTCTCTCCCTTAAGAATTATCATTGAATATGGCTTAGAGAACTGAATATACATTATGCATAAATGGACCCCAAGCTGACATCTAGGGAAGAGGAGGAGGAGGAGGAGGAGGAGGAGGAAGGAGGAGGAGGAGGAGGAGGAGGAGGAGCCCTTTCCTCTCTCCTATAATCTTTTCTCCTCCTCCTCCGCCTCCTCCTCCTCCTCCTCCTCCCAAATTAGTTCAGCTACAACTTTAATAAATACATGTGACAATATCAAGTATTGCTTAATTAGATTCGCATGCATTAACAGAATTCTTTTTTTAAAAAAACTCTAAACACACATTGCAGGAAATAATACTTGCTTTTCTATATCATGCTTATAGATGCTATCTTTTTTATCCTTGTGCTATAGGAGCAACTTAGGTAGTACTTTATACTGAAGCGCATTACTTGTCAAGCAGAACGGACACATTTGTAGCACAGATGACATGGTAAAGACACATTTGAGTGATCCCCATGAGTTGGAAACAAGCTGTTTTGTTTATCAGTAACTGCAACTGCCACATAGTCTTGTATATATAGGCTTCCAGTGGGAGGCCAAATCATGTGTGTGTCCATCACACACAGACACACAATTACAACTGTAGTCACAAAGTTTTATTTAGACTCTGTATTTTCATGCTTTCCTATTCATTCCTGTGTTACTATGATAGAGAGGTTAGTATTCATGAACTGTAGGGCTTTCTCCCAATGAAAAAAAATAACCCTTGACTCTTAGTTGCCCATACTTTCAATAACATCTTCAATTTTAGTTTCCTCTGTAGGTTAATTGTGTAATTTATATGGCTTTACATTTTCAGCAACATATTGAGGTTTTTATTATTGATTTACACTTCTATATCCCCTAAGGAGTTCAGAGATTCTTTCTACACATTCATAAATGAAAAAAAAAAGAGGGGGAAACTTTTATCCTCATAATAATCTAGCATAAATAAATTGGGTAGAACAAAATAAGAAGAAACAAGGATTTCAGCTTGAAAGTGGTCCTATTATTCAAATTAAATCTCCACTGAACTATGATAATTACAGTATCAGATACATTATTTTTTTCTATATAAGCTAAGCTGTGCCATATTTTATGCTATCCCCCAAATGCTCTTACTACAGAATTAAATAGATTGGGTTTGCCTTCCCCCTCATTTGAATTTCTTTTTAATTCTAAAAAGTGCTTTTGATGTCCTTGCTGAAAATGTTTGTGAACTTTGGATATAGGTCTCTCTAGGAGGCAAATGCTGAAAGCAAAGGCCATCCATTTGTATGTCCCTTATGACATCACAAAGACATTCACAAGAGAAAAAGAAAATTTGGGTGGTGGTGATGAAAGGCTGCCTTTGTCATTTTGGGATCATTCTGTGCTCAAAAAGATGTTGAGAGTTTGGGGGAAAAAATAGAGAAGAGCAGCTAAGATGATCAAAAGCCTGGAGACTAAAACATATGAAGAACGGCTACGGGACTTGAATTTGGCTAGTCTAAAGAAAAGAAGAAATAGGGAAGACATGATAGCAGTGTTCCAATATCTGAGGGGCTGCCACAAGGCAGAGGGAGTCAGGTTGTTCACCAGAGCACCAGAGGGAAGGACAAGAAACAATGACTGGAAACTGATCAAGGAGAGAAGCAACCTGGAATTAAGGAGAAACTTCCTGACAGTGAGGACAATCAACCAGTGGAACAGCTTACCCCCAGAAATCGTGGGTGCTCCATCACTGGAGATTTTAAAGAAGAGACTAGACATTCACCTGTCTGAGATGGTATAGGTTATCCTGCTTGAGCAGGGGGCTGGAGTAGAAGACCTCCAAGGTCCCTTCCAGCTCTATTCTATTCTATTCTATTCTATTCTATTCTATTCTATTCTATTCTATTCTATTCTATTCTATTCTATTCTATTCTATTCTATTCTATTCTATTCTATTCTATTCTATTCTATTCTATTCTATTCTATTCTATTCTGTTCTGTTCTGTTCTGTTCTGTTCTGTTCTGTTCTATTCTAATTTTGGTTTTGGGAAGGTCTTCATCAAAGCAGAACCAAAGAAACTTCTCAGTCATCACTGGAGCATTACCTTTAGATTAGATCTGTATTTTCTTTCTAAAAATGGCTTGGAATTCACTTCTTGCAAAGTAAAAGGCTCAACTCTAAGATTCTACAAATATTTAGAACATATTAGAACATAATAGTAGTAACTGTGAGAGCGATCTCGGAGTCCTAGTGGACAATCACTTAAATATGAGCCAGCAGTGTGCTGCAGCTGCCAAAAAATCCAACATAGTTCTAGGCCGCATTAAGAGAGGGATAGAATCAAGATCACGTGAAGTGTTAATACCACTTTACAATGCCTTGGTAAGGCCACACTTGGAATACTGCATCCAGTTTTGGTCACCACGATGTAAAAAAGATGTTGAGACTCTAGAAAGAGTGCAGAGAAGAGCAACAAAGATGATCAGGGGACTGGAGTCTAAAGCATATAAAGAACAGTTGCAGGAATTGGTTATGTCTAGTTTAATGAACAGAAGGACAAGGGGTGACACAATAGCAGTCTTCCAATATCTCAGGGTTTGCCACAAAGAAGAGGGAGTCAAGCTATTCTCCAAAGCACCTGAAGGCAGGACAAGAAGCAATGGATGGAAACTAATCAAGAAGAGAAGCAACCTAGAACTAAGGAGAAATTTCCTGACAGGTAGAACAATTAATCAGTGGAACAACTTGCCTCCAGAAGTTGTGAATGATCCAACACTGGAAGTTTTAAAGAAGAGATTTCCTGCCTGAGCAGGGGGTTGGTCTAGAAGGCCTCCAAGGTCCCTTCTGTTATTCTATTCTATTCTATTCTGTTCTCTGTTCTGTTCTGTTCTGTTCTATTCTAAACATAGAACATAGTGTAACAGAGTTGAAAGAGACCTTGGTCCAACCACTTGCCCTTGGCAGGAGATCTTATACCATTCTGGACTTTCTTTGGCTTTGATGGATGGATACATGTGATCATAGAAAGAAGAAAAGAAGAAAAGAACAGAATAACAGAGTTGGAAGGGATTCTGGAGGTCCTCCAGTCTAACCCCCCACCCAAGCAAGAGACCCCCCCACCATTTCAGACAAATGGTTATTAGTTTCTTCTTAAAAACTTCCAGTAATGGAGCACCCACAACTTGTTGCATCCAGAATTTCTTCAAAATAGATTTGCTGATACATTCATACCTGCAAAGAACTATTGTTAGAGCCATCCAGCAGCCTTGGATAGGCTTCGTTGAAAACCTAACTGTTTGAATTTGGTTGAATAATGCTGCAGGCCAAAACAACCTTGCTTAAGCCCAAGGCAATATCTTTGTTTAAATACGTTTAACTTTGGGTTGTATTATGGCTTAGGTTTTTTTTTGCAGAAGACAGGGAATATACCAGCAAAGTTATAACATTCTGCTTCCATAGAAAGCTCTTTTGAGTCTTGTCACTAGCAATTTTGTTTTATTTTTTGCCTGTGAATCAGAGTATGATTACTGGTTAGCTAAAGAAATTATCTGCATATTTTCTGTCTGGCAAATAGCTTTCATTATCTAATGGCACTGTTGGAGTCTGGCCTGAAAACATTCTTTTCCCCTCCCCCTCCCCCTCCCCCCTGATTCAATGACTGAGTTCTGCCAATCATCAAGGGAAATAATCCAAAACCATTTCCATTCTCGGACTTTTCAACAAATCTATGATTGGCTATTTGGCGCACATATTCAGGCGTAATTCTCAGATGACCTGGTATTTACCGTTACATTTACAAGCCGCACTTCTTCAGAAAGGACATGAGCTAATAGAGGTCTCTCTTTGGAAAAGTCAGACGAATTAATTCAATTGTCACCAGTGTTTTCACAGAAAGGTAAATAGCAAAAGAGCTGCTTGCTACAAAATCATCCGAGCCGAGGCTACCAAACCTTGTGATGCTCCTCCAGCCCACGGAGAAGGCTAAAAAACAACCAACCCCCCCAAAAAAAATGGTTAAATGAATAAAACTAAGCATTCTGTTGATTTCAGAAAAGGCAGGCACAGCCACACTTCTCTGTGCATTAATGATTCACCTGTGGAGATGGTTACCAGCATCAAATTCCTGGGTGTGCAGCTAACGAGTAGGCTGACTTGGTTGCTCAACAGTAATAAACTGGTGAAGCGGGCACAGCAGCGCCTGCATTTTCTGCATCGCATGAGAAAAGCACATCTTCCTTCCCCTGTCCTGACCACTTTCTACAGGGGTACAATCGAGAGCATCCTGTCATACAGCATCACAGTCTGGTTTGGAGGCATCACTGCTTCAGACAGGAAGGCGGTGCAGAGAGTGGTGAGAATGGCTGAAAAGATCATTGGCAGTTCCCTCCCTCCCATCCAGGACATAGCACAGAAGTGTTGTTTGAGCAGGGTCCGTAAGATTAACTGGGACACTACACACCCTCTTCACGACCTGTTTTCCTTGTTACCTTCTGGGAGGAGGCTTCGTGGTATCCGTAGCAGAACATCCAGATTCAGCCATAGTTTCATTCCATACAGCATTAACCTTGCGAACTCTCAAGCTTCCTCCTTCCGTTATATATTCAAGATGGACAGTATTTAATATTTATTTGTTATGTATATGTAGGGGTTTGGGTCTATACATATGTTGTTCATAGTATGTTTAGGTGTGTGTCATGTATGTGTTTCACTTTGAGAGCGGGCAACTAAATTTCATTTTTGATGTGTGCCGTTGTGCCCACAATATAAAAATGACAATAAAGGTTATCTTATCTTATCTTATCAAATCATATCGGTAATAACTGCAAACTAAATCTCCGCAATATGTGCCATAGACAGTAAGAACTATTGCTTTTGATCCAACTTCGACAAAATAACTTCTTATTTCTCTGACAAGCAAAATTTACACAGGTCAGGGGGATTTACCTCTTTTTTCAAATCCTAAGTTACCAGTCCAATTTCCACCTTGGATGATGCATTCCATATATCGGTTCTTAGAGGGGAAGGACCATCTATGCTGCAGAGGTCACAGTGAGTGAATATAGTAATTTCAATGGACCTCTTCGAAAGAATATTAGCTTTTTTTACCTGGAAGATGATCCTTTCATGTCCTTGTTGAATGGGCGGAAGGGTTAGATGCCACTTTTGTTTGAGTGACAGAGTTGGAAGCTTCTACCAACATAATTTGCAACATCTGCAAACGTGACTCACCCCCAGGGTGCAAATCCCTATTTTTTTTTTTAAGGTAGATCAAAATGAACGGTCCCCCTGTGAGTTGGGGATGCCGCTCGTTATCCTGATTTATAAGAGATTAGCTAACCCAACTAAACTCTAGCAGTTATAATATTGTTTCCATATAGTATTGTTTGTTTTCGGTACAAAGATCACCAGCGTGGAGAATGAACTACAGAGAGCAGGTGTTGCATCCACTGTATTGTAGCACTGAGGAATTGCCCTTTGATCCAAGAGAAACAACATACCGTATGTGCAGCCTCATTCAATATCTGCTCCTTGAGTCTGGAAAGCTTTTACCATGTTCTTCATTAACTCTACTAAACTCACTTGGACATCTTCCAGCATATCTGCTTATTAAGATTTAATGTAAAAAAAAATCCTGATCTCTCAATGCTTTGTGCCTTTTAACAGAATAACAGACTTGGAAGGGATCTTGGAGATGTTCCAGTCCACACCCCTGCTCAAGAAGGAGACCCTATACCAGTGGTGGCGAACCTATGGCATGCGTGCCAGAGGCGGCAGTCAGAGCCCTCGCTGTGGGCATGTGCGTCGTCGCCTCAGCCCTGCCTCCCTCCACGGCCCCCTCCTCACCAGCAGCCCCCAAATGCAGCCCATGTGGAGCAGCGCAGCCAAGGACATGGCAGCCAGGCAGCGGGGACAAGACTCTGCCCTCACACCCCGTTGCACACAGTTGATGCTACAGGGCGCAGGCGAAGAGCGTGGCTGCCTGGACAATCTGCGGTGGCCTGTGGAGGTGGTGGGTGGCTCTGCGGATGGGCGGGGTGGGGCAGGAGTGGAGCCAGGTAGGGGCAGGGCAGGGTGAAGCGGGTGGAGAGTGGAGTAGGCAGGGCAGGGGGCAGAACAGGGGTGGGCAGGGGGGTGGGGCGGGGGCAGTTTTTGGGCACTCGGTCTTTAAAAGGTTCGCCATCACTGCCCTATACCATTCCAGATAAGGGCAGTCTAGTCTCTTCTTAAAAGCCTCCAATGATGGAGCACCCACAACTTCTGAAGGCAAGCCGTTCCACTGGTTAATTGTTCTCGTTGTTAGGAAATTTCTCCTTAGCTCTAGATTAGTTCTCGCCTTGATTAGTTGCCATCCATTGTTTCTTGTCTTGCCTTCTGGTGCTTTGGAGAGGAAAAAAATGGATGGAAACGTTTAGATCAGTTCCTTGTAATCAGTCAAAAATCAAGGTAAAGACTTGCCCTGTGCTACCTTCTCATTTTGTCTTCTGCCTCGCAATCTGGTAATGCTTCCCCTAGTTTTCAATCCATGCACGCTCAGAGAGAAAGACTGAGAGTGCAAAACACTGATAGCAATTAGCATTTTGGCTGGATGGACTTTTAGATTACAGAGATAGAACTGCGGTTTAAGGGGACCTATGGAAAACTCCCTTTTGCAAAAAAAAAACAAAAAAACCCCAAACTTTATGAAACATTTGCTACATCTTTCAAAATTTCTTAGTCACTTTCTCCATAGGAAATTCATTGGAGAATCTATTCTGAAAAACAATAATGCACCCCATCCCTAGCATTGCCAGGAGCCACATCTGATGTTGGTGTTGAGTTAGCATAAATTTCTGATATGGAGATGAAGGTGGAGATAGTGTAGAGATATATGGCAGTCCAAGCTAAAGATTTACATCTTAAATAGCTATTTAAGTAATATTATTAGCTCTGCATATTTCACTCACTTAACCGGATATTAAAATCCTCTGGAAATTAAAAAAAAACCTATGCAATTCGGAGAAGTAGGGACATAAAAATATCCCTAGGTGTTAGTATATTTATCAGAGTTACAGCAGTAGACAAGAATAATGGGAAATAATCTTAACAGTGGCATTGGCAGAACAACAGACTCATAGACCAATTCAGGTAAAATGATCCTGCCAATATTTCTCTCCCTCCACTGTGGATATAATTTTTCCCTTTTCTTTTCATCTGCAAAAATGTAATTTTTGTTATAGATATGTAAAGCTTCTGCAGATTCATGTTGTAACCTTATAGATTGGAGCAATCATCACTTAAATTGGCTTTCCTTTTTTTTCAATCCATAATACTCCAGTTACAATACCTCATTTAATTGTAAGACTATATGATTTTTGGTGCTTGGGATATGAAAAAAAAAGCAGCATTAACTGAAGTGGTATTTGTGTCACCTATATAAGGACCAAGAGTAATCAATGAAACTCATTATATGAGTAAATTTTGTTATACTGTATTTCTTGTGGACTCTACTAGCAATTTTAAAAAAAATCTAAAAAAAAAAAAAAGCAACCAGAGAAATGGTTGGCACCAATAGAAACTAATCAATATGCATATTCCAAAACATTTAACATACGGGGTGTTGCCCATTACAGATATATATTTTCTGTTAGAGCATGCACAGTCTTATTGCGCTGAGGTAACCCAGGAGTAAATACAGTAAACAGTGGTTTGTATTAAATGGTGGTTTATATTACACACTATCTACAAATATACACAAGGAACAAAATACATACACGTGGTAATTCAGCAAACTCCAACATACAGCAATTACAGCAGGAAATGGACAAGAGAGAAAGACTCCAGCAAAGCCTTCCTTTTTATACTCAGACTCTTAAAGGGATACACACACCTGCTGAGTCATTCCTATTATTGCATCATCCAACTTACATTGCATTACATCGTTACATAAGCTGTTTAGCTATTAAATTATTATCCTGACATTTTCTAATAACATTTTCAGTGTAGGCTTAACATAAATGTTTTCTTTTATAGGGTAAGTATTTTTAAATTTGCTTGTTTTTTTCTTTTCTGACACCAAGTTAAACCCAATTAATTAAGTTTTAAAGCAGGTGGAAAGGTGGGCAGTTTTCCTACTTTTCAGATTTTATGGACTATTTATAACATTAGAACTTTCTTGCACAGTTTGTGAGTCTCTCCTCGAGTAGTTAGTATTATTTAATATTAAAACATCTTCTTTTTGTTGGAAGTTAGCTTCTCCTTACAATTTCCTTCACTTTGCTTGTTTCACATTCTGTTAATTAACTGGAGATAGAGAGGGGTGGTTTTTTTTCCCCTTTGTTTTTTTTTTTTTTTTTTTTAGCTAAGCCACATACTGTATGTATATATTTAGAACATTTCCCTCTTTGTAGCTAAATGTAGCTACAAACTTGATTCCCAATTTTTTTTCCATTTACATATAAATTACATTTGATAGCATGATCATGATTCCTTAGTCTATTTATCACCATTCCAAATTGTGGACTTCACTTCACTATAAAACGATATGTCTCCTTTAATCGATACCAGCAACAATTTTTCTAGGGCACAGATAATTAATAAATAATTAATGTATGATAATTGATAGGGATATACCAAACTCACTGTACTGGAAATAGAACTTTCTGGTGTTTCAGAGGTCCATTTGGAACCAGCCAACACCTGGACTTCTATAATCCACTTTCTATCCCAAAGAATTACTTTTATACATCTACCAAGATGACTACTAAGTCATAGCCCAGAAGGGTTGAACTGGCACCTTCAGAAAGGAAAACATTTTTTTTTTCTGTCCTGAAATGGAAATTTTGAATGACTAATGTAACCAACATTCCTTGTCATGTTTGCAGCATACCTATGAAACCTAACCTATGAAAAGATAATGGAAGCTCCTAGTTCAGTGGTGGCGAACTTTTTAGAGACCGAGTGCCCAAACTGCAACCCAAAACCCACTTATGTATCGCCGGGTGCTGGGTGGGTGTGGCCCACTGGGTGGGCGTGGTCATGGTGGAAATGGCAGACTGGGTGGGCATGGTCAAGGTGGGCATAGCCAACTCGATGTTGCTCTGGTGGGGCAGTGGGCAGGAGGGCATCTTGCTCAGCGGGTGGGGGGGCATGGGGGGAGGCTCCTGAGCCCTGCAGCTCTTCTGAGGGGGGGGGGAGGAGGGGCTGTGCTGGCATCAGGGCTCCTCGTGCCTTCCGCTGCCCACCTGTGCTCTTCTGCCAAAGATGCCGTGGCTCCCCTTGCCTGGAAGGGCAGGGGGGCACTTGTGCACGGGGATGCACATAGGGCTGCTGCCTCGCTTTCCGTGCCGTGCCGGGACTGGGCTGGATTGGGCACGGAGCCTCCTCACGGCTTCTTCCCCTGTGGACATTGGGAGGACCTACCCCACCTGCGGAAAGCTACGCATGCGCAGCTCTGCGGAAAGGTGCACATGCGCGGAGAGAACGAGGGAGCAGCTCGGCCCATCAATGGCTCGTGTGCCACCAGAGATGGCTCCGCGTGCCGCCTGTGGCATGCGTGCCACAGGTTCGCCACCACGGTCCTAGTTGTTCTATATCCTTTTCCTTGCTGTCTTGATTTCCCATTGCAAGGTCAGTCTACATGTTTTCAGCAATACAATGACAATATGTACTGAAATATCTTGGGAGGGAGGGAAAGCATTGGTCTTGTCATTCCTAGCGATCCAGTGGAGGAGTATGTGTGTGGGTCCACAGGCACATCTCTACGTTGAACGTTAATATCTCGAAGAGACTTGTGTGCGAATTTGCAGGAGACTTTTGCAAATGTGTTGGAATTGATCCCCCCAAAACCAGGCCTGGCTAGGAAAATGCTAGGAAGAAATAAGATTGCTGCATGCCAAAAAAAAAAAAAAAAACCAGCAAACCTCCTTGGAAAGAAAGTGTCACCAGGACAAATTTAATTAATGGATCACATCACTAAGAAGCCTGATAATTACCTGTTTAAACAGTGAAGGTTATTTACCCAAAACCTTTTCCAATTACAGTACTTATAGCAGCTCAGAAAGATCACCCTCAATTATTGTTTAAAACTTAGAAAGTATAAAAGTAACCACATGTCCTTTTTTTTTTTTTTTAAGCACTGCTAACTTAGTAGTAAAGAACAGGGACAATTGCATCATTTACGTTTGACAAAACAAGCAAAAAAAATATTGAAGTTTTCAATGCTGGAAAAATGTCAGCTCCCTTGTTTCCTTCCTCTGGTATGTGAAGTGATAAATCTAGTAGGTTATAGCCAGTGATTGGGGGATTTACCTTCAAGGAAATAATACCACTTGTAAACTTCAGAACATGTTTTTTTTTTTTTAATGGATGTATCCAGATCATTGATTAGTCTTACCTGTCTTCCACTTTTCTCAATCCCCTCCTCCATTCCCTTCCCCCTCTCCAAAAAAAAAAGAGAGAGCCATTTCTAGAACAATACAGTGCATTCCATAAAAAAGCAACATTGGAGGGACTTCTATTAGAGTAAAGCTCCAATTATATTCAACCAAACCCTGCCATACATTGGCACAGAAACTATTCATGTATACAGACTCAACCTATAATTCCTTGTTGATTCAGAAAAGAAAGCTTTTGGAAAGCAACTTGGTGAAACAAATAAGTTTCATAAAATGTGCATTCATAATTGAATATCTAATTTCCATTTCTTAAAACATATGAACTGGAGCTAACACGCATCAAAAGATTTATAGATTATTTAAAAAAAAAAAAAAATCTTGTGAGAAGCAGGTACAGCCCACAGATTTCGGCGTTTCAGTCTATTTGTCCCATTTATCCCAGAAACTACTGCAGAAATCAATGAAAAGCTATACGGACTCCTGTTTGGCTAGTTTCCAGTATCTGGTAAAAAGAGAGATTTTTTTTTGTGAAGAACTGTCTTGTAGCACTTGTAAGCTGATCAGCTCTGTTATTATCCAAGCAGTGAAGCGTTTGTCAACACCAACCCCTGTCCTTTATAACATGATTCATGACCTGGAAAAGAACAAAACTATTGCCATTCTGAGCACTATCCATCTGTGTTGTAAAATCCCATCCCGAAGTTTCTCCTTCCAGCAGAGAATACTAACAAACTGTCCTACAGATCACAAGACTTCAGAACGATTTGGAGTGACCCTTGACCCTCCCTAGAATGAAACAAATATTAATCAAAACTGCAAAGTAAAACTTGTCCCCCCAAAATTATGCTGGTTGCCAAATTGAATCAATTTCCCGAGTCTGAAATGAACCGCCCGACGGAAAGAATTTAATGTTTCACAAAAGGGTTTTGTGCATTTTGTTGAATTGATTTGATTTTCTTATCCAAGTCAGGTCTGAATTGACAATTTCAACCTGAATTGAACTGATTTAAGTCAAATCAGAACCAACTAAAGGGCTCTTGATAGTTGATGTCTGCTCTAAAATGGTCTCATGGGTGGTTCTGTCTGCATTATCTGAGAATGAACACATGCACATGCGTGTCTGTGCATGCCAGAGAGTTTTACTGGAATCATCATGCCTTGATTAGCATCCTATTTCATTTCATTTCATTCCATTAAACCTTCATTCTTTTGAGCAATGGGGTGGTTAGGTACATCACTTCAAGATGCAGTTGAGATGGGTAAATGTTTCTTCCACCCCTCTCTCATTAGCAGGATATCTTTTGATCTCATCCTTATAATAACCCAGATCTCAGGGTTCCACATAAATTCCATAAAAGTTTGGTAGAATTATATCTGACTTATATCAGAATTTGCTTCTGACAGAGATGAGTTTACACCTGAGAGGCAGAAGAAGCTTCCCACCACTAAAGAAAACCCATATAAATAGTAGAAGAAAATGAAATGCATTGAAGTACCTGGAATTGCTTCTGTTGCCTGAGCCTGAACGTTATGCCAAACTACAATTGATTCAACAAGCCAGAATAAGTTAGTTCACTCGTCATCAGTTAGATGCCAGTTAGGTGCCATTGAGTAGTCATCATAAGCCATCTGTTAATCATAGAATAGAATAGAATAGTAGAATAGAATAGAATAGAATAGAATAGAATAGAATAGAATAGAATAGAATAGAATAGAATAGAATAGAATAGAATAGAATAGAATAGAATAGAATAGAATAGAATAGAATAGAATAGAATAGAATAGAATAGAATAGAATAACAGAGTTGGAAGGGACCTTGTAGATCATCTAGCCCCCGCCCAAGCAGGAGACCCTACACCATTTCTAACAGATGGCAGTCCAGTCTCATCTTGAAAGCTTCCAGTGACAAAGCTCCATTGGTTGATTGTTCTCACTGTCAGAAAATTTCTCCTTATTTGCAGGTTGAATCTTTCCTTGATCAGTTTCCATCCATTATTGTCTGGCCTTCAGGTGCTTTGGAAAATAGATTGACCCCATCCTCTCTGTGACAGCCCCTCAAATATTGGAACGCTGCTATCATGTCTCCCCTGGTCCTTCTCTTCACTAGACTAGCCATGCCCAGTTCCTGTAACCGTTCTTCCTATGTTTTAGCCTCCAGTCCCCTAATCCTCTTTGTTGCTCATTCTTATTATATTCTTCTATTTCCCTGCTGAGGACATCTTTATTTCCCCCCATAATCCACTCCTACCATATGCCCAAGATACATGCCAACTTGCTTGTTTATTAAAACTTCAAGGGAATAATAAAACTTTATTTCATCAAAGATCAACCTGCATGTTCTGGAAATTCATGGGACTCTTAGCAACCATCTCCAAACACATAATTAAAAGATGACATCTCTCTCTCTCTCTCTCTTATTCTTTCTCAGTGTCCATCTTTCATAGTCATGTGTTTCCATTAAAATGCTTTAATGACTCCGATGCCTATTGTGATAGAAATATCCTTCACGACCTTGTCTAAGAATGCCATTGCTTTCCTCCCTAAGATTAATCTCCTATTTACTTCTCAAACACACTGTCCATCTTTATTTATCTTTATCTATTCTACAGCCCAAGGAAACAAAAATAACTCCACCTTCACTTCTTTGCTGTCACACATCATAGTGTAGTATAAATCACGGTTAACACATGTTTGGGTTCATGCATCACACTTAACAATTGCAAGGAGCCTTTTGCAATCAAGAGGAACAGTCTTTCCTCCATCTTTTTAAGGATCAAAGGGGTCACAGCACAATGAGATCACTCACTCCTCTTATTTCCAAGGTTGGACTTTCAGATCCAGAAGTTACCAGATCATCTTCAGCCTAAGTATACACAAAATCCTGGAACCAGGACCTTAGCAGCCATATTGTGGCTTAAGGTATTATACAAGTCCAACCTAGGGGTAAAGAATCACACCTGTGAACACCCAAAGATGACGCAGTTTCATTTTGGAAATGGACAGCAAATCTATTGGTCAGGATGCAAGAGGTTCTGTATGGGAGAGGCAAATTGGCTCTTTGCTAGAACCTGGGGATACAACCCTCATCTTTATATCTTCTGTAAGGGTTTCAATTATACACTGTTGAAAATATGGAATCCATGAAAGAACAATAAAATGCCATGATATTGCAAAGGCGGATGACAAATGAACTGTCCCGCTGAGACAGTTAATCAGTGGAACAACCTGCCTCCAGAAGCTGTGAATGCTCCAATACTGGAAGTTTTTAAGAAGAGACAGGATGGCCATTTGTCTGAAAAGTTAAAGGGTTTCCTGCCTGAGCAGGGGGTTGGACTAGATGACCTCCAAGGTCCCTTCCAACTTCATTATTATCAGATATTATTAAGTTATAAGAATTAGCAAATAATTATTGTTCTGTCCCAGTCTCCGTGAATACTGCTCAACGGCTTACTTGCCAGGAAAAACCCCTTTGCATTGAACAAGGCAGGACTTGGTAAGATAAACTCCTTTTAGTTTTATGGAACAAAAGTCCAACCTTTAGCTGGGGCAAAAGTCACCTAACAAACGTCTCCCTTAGCAACAGAAAGTTTGGGCTCAATTGTGGTCGTAAGCCGAGGACTACCTCTATGCTATTGGCCACTTGAGTCTTGTTCAGAGGAGCAGAGATTTTACCATTCGAAACAGAGAGAGACAGTCAGAATGCAAAGGGGAAAAAAAAAAGTGTTTTGGGAAAAGAGACTAAATGGATATAAAGAGAAGAAATACTCTGTGCCATTTTGTCGGTAGATTAAGCCAACATTTGATCTCCACTTCCCAGGGAAATTTTTTCTTACTGTAATGGCCACTCAAGGAAGCACAGTTGTTCTGATGGATCAGCAGGGGATGGCAAAGGTAGGAAAAAAAACATTTGTCTTCAGCATTTGCAACCTGCCATAAAGAAAAACTAATTGACCAGCAGAGACTTTTTGAATCCAATTAGTAGCTATTAGTAGTGCCACCACAGATAAAATGAATGCCAATGTGTTAATTATAACATAGGAACTTTATAAGTGCAAATAATTAAAAATATTGATGGCACAGGATCTTGATCCGTTCACCACATTTTTATTCTTGTGTGTGTGTGTGTGTGTGTGTGTGTTATTTTTTATTATTATTATTACTGAAGAACAGATTGCTGGAGACAAATTTACCCAAGATGAGAACAGATTAAGAACATTGGAGGAGAATTTAGTTTCTGGCGTAAAAAGAAATGCGGTGAAGCAGCATGTAAATGAAATAAAGCAGAACGCTAAAAAAGAAAAAGAAAACAACGAAGAAGCCGAAAGATTTGTGAAAAGGCTGGATCATACAGTTAAAAGGTAAAGGATAGTCCTTTTGAAGATTATTAATTTAAGATTATTCCTCCTCAAGCCTGGAATAGGACAAAGAGGTCCAACTGAGAACCTTTATATAAAGCAGGGACACTAAGTTGGCAAATGTCGTATTTTGTCCAGAAGAGTAAGACAAGATTTGGAGAAAGCGGCTGGGAAGATTCAGCAGTCACCAGTTCCTACCTTGATCCCACAGTGGAATAGAGAATGTGCCACACCCTGAAGTGTCATGCACAATGACTTCATTTTCTCATGATTGTCACAGGTCATTCCATCATCTCAGTTTTAGTCCAGAAACAGGAAGGGTGAAATAGCTCTGTAAGGTTGGACTAGAAAACCTCCGAGGTGCCTTCCAACTGTATTGTTCTATGTTCTAACACAGTGATGGCGAACCTTTTAGAGACGGAGTGCCCAAATTGCAACCCAAAACCCACTTATGCATCGTCGAGTGCCGGGTGGGTATGGCCCATTGGCTGGGTGTGGCCAATTGGGTGGGCGTGGCCAATTGGGTGGGTTTGGCCAATTGGGTGGGCGTGGCTGTGGTGGTAACGGCAGACTGGGTGGGACTAAAAAGTTCAATCAATCAATTTCAACTTTGGAAGATCTTTTTTTTTCCCGCGAGAAGTTGAAATTGACTGATTGAACCTTTTTTTTGTTTTGCACACGGCGGCGGAGGCCTAAAGCGAAAAGGTTTTATAAAACCCAGATGAAGGCCTAGGACAGGGGGGACGGCGCACGTGCCCACAGAGAGGGCTCTGAGTGCCGTCTCTGGCACCCGTGTCATAGGTTCGCCACCACTGTTCTAACATATTATCAGGTAGAAAAAGACTAAACTGGGGGAGGGGGAGGGTTCATTCTCCGAGCTTGTGGGTTGGTTTCCATATGTTTCATTACCAGGTTAGGTAACATCTTTATCCCCCTCCCACTAGCATTTCACCTCCCAATACCCTGATGTAACCTCCCCATCACAAGACCCATCATAAGCCTCTCACTGATGACTCATACCTGACCCATCACAAGACCCTCACTTGACACACCTATACCTGAAGCCTTTATAAACAGAACACTAACAGTGACATCCATAAACTTCGCTGAGCTACAGATATTTGCCACTAGTGCAAAGACTAAAGTCCTGTTTTCTCTTTAATTTCAAAAGACAGGACTCAGAATTACATTAGGAAGACAGCGAAATGCCTTCCACCACAGCCTCCCACAGAAGTCTGGAGCTAATGGAATTAGAAAAAGAAAGACTCCTAAAATCTATATTCCCCACCCAGCTCCAAGGATAGGACATGACCTCCAAGCCACAATGGGAGTCAGGCAACAATAATTAGAATACCAAAAGGGCACACTCAAGCACAGGTCAAAGTACATTTCACAACAGGCATCTCAAATACAAAGCCCAAAGAAGGTATAAAATCCCACCCACTCTCAACTCCATTTTGTCAGCTGTCACAGAACTGCATGCTGTTGCTGGTTCTGCTCATCAATAAACAGAAACCTTCTTTCCTAAGCAGCCTCCATATTATTTCCAGCATCTTAGACTCCATTTTATTTCCAGTGTCTTACTCCCGGTTTGGAACTGGACCTGATTTTTCTTTCAACAGTTTATAAAAGCAAAGTATTTTTTTCTGGACTTCAAATTGACTATTGTACTGATGATCACTTCCGTCCCTCCTGCCTAGAGCAGGGGTCCCCAACTCCCGGTCTGTGGACCGGTACCGAGCCACGACATACCAGCAACCAGGCTGCACAAACAAGCAAAGCCCCATCCATGGGATGCAGGCAGCACTCAAAACCATGTACTCTCCTGTCCACAGAAAAACCTTTCTCCATGGAACTGGTCCCTGGTGCCCAAAAGGTTGGGGACCTCTGGTCTAGAGTGTTAAAAAGAAATGCTAATGTGTAGAAATGTTGTAGAAATGCTAATGTGTTGTTGGCAAGCAACCAGTTTAGCAAGAAGCAAAGTGTTGTTGGACAATTAACATTCCCAGCTACTCTTTAAGAAGTAAGTCAAAATGCATTCCGAGATGGAATATTTTATTAAACATTTCTAAGAGCTTTTTGTTGCAAACATCTTTTGGAAGAAACTGTTATAACTCTTCATTCCCTCCTCCTGCTAGAAACTGGGTGAAACTAGACAAGGAGATGGCAGAGCAGAGAGTGAGATTTCCTGGAGATCTTTGAATGAATTTCCATAGAGCAACAGGAGTTTCTGACTTCCAACAATTAAAAAAAAAAAAAACTTGAAAAATGCTATTTCTCTTTTCTTAATTAGTCAAGGAAGCTTCAAGAGAGAAAGCAATCAAGCTCAGATAAAAACCGTCGACTTGAGTGAGAAAGGACTTGGGTAAGAATGAAAACCAGCCTCTACCCTTCTTGCCAAGAAAGACTCTCCCTGGCAGACCTCACAGAAGAGATTATTCTAGTGGAAAAAAAAAAAAGGCTTTATATGTGCATGAGAGAGAGAGAGAGAATGAGAGAGGGAGAGAGAAAGCTTTCTGGCGTGAGAATTGGTGCTACAAGCACACAAGCAGCTCCTCCGATTTAAGTGTGATTTTTCTCCTCTTAAATTAGATGTAATATCTAGCATCTAGATTTGCCAGCTAGTGCAGGGAGGTCTTTTGTTAAAGAAAGAAAGGGAATCATATGTTAGCAAAATGCTTTTGGCACACCACCAACTCACACAAGGGGAAGGGAGCACTGGACATGAAAGGCACAACAAACACAACAATTAAATATTGTAAAAGTGCTTTAGAATATCGCCAGTATTAGCTAGCTATCGCAACGGCTCATGAATGAAGACAAAGCCAATTATATATAGTGTTTATAACAGACATACATTGTTATAATAGTGTACCTTTTTCTAGAAAAGTGAACTCGGAGGAATTATATAATGAGGTTAGACTTAGGGTTAGCTTATAAAAGGAAAAAAAAACATGTTTTTTTGGGGGGAGAGATGTCTTCTGTTTTCTTTTCACAATAATTTGGGAGATTTACATAATCTACTTTCTAGGGAAGTTTATATGTTAATCTAATGCACTTTAGTGCCTGTTTAGCAAGGTGGTCTTCCATTCTGACAAACTCAGAGGCAAATTTGTCAGTTCACTAGGTGGGGTTGTGGACAATGCATATAATTTCATAAGCGTACAATATGGTTGGAGACCTCGAGTTTTTTTTCCTTTGTTGAAGGAAAAATTTTCATCAGGGTCCAGTCCAAGCTGGGAATAAACAACATGGAGACTGCTTTAGAAAGAAGGTTGTAGTTTATTGAAGAGGAGAGCCAGACAGAAAGATGGCTCTGGAAAAACTGACAACATGTAGCAGTGAGTGATGGGTTTTTATACCTTCTGGGGCTCTTGAGGTTGTTTCCTGTTCCTGTTTGAGGCTTTGTATTTCCTGTGTCATGTACTTTGACCTGAGTCTGAATGTGCCCTTTTGGTATTGGTGGGTTAATCCTATTATGTCTCCTGTCCTTAGAATTTGGGTGGGGGTATGTAGATTTTAGGTATCTTTGTCTTCCTAATTTCTAGCTTCCTGGCTCCAAACTTCCTGAATGGATCATTGAATTTGCATTTCTAAAAGCTGGCCTCTGCCTAGAGGTTGGGGTTGATTTCTGGGGGCTGGTTTCTGTCTTTTTTTAAGATCTTCTCCATTGTTCCTTTGGAGAAATATATTCTGCCTTTTTAATATTTCCCAAAATATTTCTTTCTCTGGATTCTTCCCACACCTTTTTTCAAGAAATACATAGAACGACGTTCATTTGAAGGGTGGAATTAATGAAATTAATAAATCACAAATTTAAACCAAGGTGAAGAAAAGGCTGAAATTCACTGCAGCTGTCAGCTCTTCTAAGTCCTGGTTTCGATGACTATAAGAAACATCCACTTAATTCTCCTGAAGCCTCTAAGCCAGGGGTATCAAACTGCCGGCCCACAGGCTGGATGTGTCATGCCAAAACCGTGCCCACCCCATTGCCAGCAATGGAAAAAAAAGTTGTGACACGTCACATGGCGTTGTGAGTTTGACACCCCTGCTCTAAGCAGAGTAGGAACCACAGGAATTTATGCAATATTATTAAAGCTCCTAAGACAGATAGATGGATTGGTGGCTGAGCTCAAATATTTGGAATCTTGCAATCACCAGGAAGGAAGGAGGGAGGGAGGGAGGGAGGGAGGGAGGGAAGGAAGGAAGGAAGGAAGGAAGGAAGGAAGGAAGGAAGGAAGGAAGGAAGGAAGGAAGGAAGGAAGGAAGGAAGGAAGGAAGGAAGGAAGGAAGGAAGGAAGGAAAAAAGACCTCAGTTCATACTTTTTCCACTAAATTCAAGCCTATCTTTCTCCATGCTCAATATTCACATATTCTCAGAATCATAAGTTCACACAGAATTAATGTAATATCAAGTACTTTTCTGTTTTTTTCTTTCCCTCCCCCTCGTTATACGTGTTTGCTTGAAACTGGCTGAAGAGCCGGAAACGTCGTTTATCTACCTGGTCTTGTATCTTTGAGGCAAACCACCCACATACTGTAAGGTTCTTCTCATTTTTATCTGTTTTATCTGAATATCTGTCTAGGTGTTACTGTTTTCTTGGGAAGATGGCTGTTAATTAGCAAGCAGCTTTCTTCTGGACTGAAATTCAGTCCAGAGGAAGTCCCTCGTGTATTGTCAAAAGCAGCGAAGCCATTTGGTGCTTTGATAGATTTTCCTTGTTGCTGAGGGAGATCCATGCATGGGGCAGAAGCTGATATTCCTCAGTGAGAAAAATCTCAAGATCAGGATTGAGCAAGAAAAGATCTGATGCAGATATTGTTTATATCAGTGGTGGCGAACCTATGGCACGGGTGCCAGAGGCGGCACTCAGAGCCCTCTCTGTGGGCACGCGTGCCATCGCCCCAGTCCTAGGCCTTCAGCTGGGTTTTATAAAACCTTTTCGCTTTAGGCCTCTGCCGCCATGTGCAAAAAAAAAAAAGGTTCAGTCAGTCAATTTCAACTTCTTGCAGGAAAAAAAAAGATCTTGCAAAGTTGGAATTGATTGATTGAACTTTTTAGTCCCACCCAGTCTGCCGTTACCACAGCAGCCACGCCCACCCAATGGGCCACACCCACCCAATGGGCCACACCCACCCAATGGGCCACACCCACTCAGCACTCGACGATGCATAAGTGGGTTTTGGGTTGCAGTTTGGGCACTCAGTCTCTAAAAGGTTCGCCATCACTGGTTTATATATTGTTCCTTGCCTCCTCCTCTCACTTTCAGAAACTACTTAAATGAATTGTTCTTTTTTCCCTTTCTCTGTGTGTGTGTGTGTGTGTGTGTGTGTGTGTGTTTTAAGATGCTAAGCTCTAATTCATTCATTCATGGTTATGGTTAGCTCATTGGAGCATCAACAGGAAGGCAAGATGATAACTGGATGAAGATAGAAAGAAGCAGTGCAGAATAAATTCAATGTCTTAAAACCCAAGCAGTCTTCAAAAGAGTCTCAGAGTCAACCAAACATAAGGACAGGGAGATTCCAAATTAAAACCAAAAGCAATAAGATGAACCAATCAAATAAAGAGAAAATAAGGTGGGGGGAATCATGAAAAAGAATAGAATATAGAGTTGGAAGGGACCTTGGAGGTCTTCTAGTCCAACCCCCTGCTCAAGCAGGAGGTCCTATATCATTTCAGACAAATGGCTCTCCAGTCTCTTCTTAAAAACCTCCAGTGATGGAGCACCTGCAACTTTCGAAGGCAAACATTTCCATTGGTTAATTTTCTTCCACAGTTAAGGATCTGGAGGCCAAATTACTGTAGTATTCAAAGCAACAGACAATATTTTAGGTAAATTTGATTGTATGAAATGTATGCTGAACCAGAATCATGCTAAGGATATTTTATATTCCTTCTTCCCCAATATAAGTTCTCAATATCTTAGGAGGTTTGAAAACAACAACACAAAATTAAAACAGATAAATAATAATTAGATGAAATTGGGAAGGTTAGAAGTCTCTCTCTCTCTTTCTTTCCTAAAGTAATCTGGTTCCTGGAAAGAAGATTGTAGGTTTTGCTTTTGTTTTCTTCTGCATGCTGCCCTAATAAGGAAATGTGTAGGAAGTGAGGAAAGAAGAAAGAAGACAATGTGATGCTGTGTGCTGTCATCAACTGTTATGGCTCTGCAAATATTTTTAGGTCAGTGGACAAATATGGGATTTTAAGATCATGCTCCCAACATATGGCCCAAACAGCTGACATAACAAGCCTGAGAAGACCCAAAACACTTACACAAAATCAGTTTGTGACATTGCTTCCCATATCTCTCTCATTGTCCAGATACTTTTGATCATCTCAACATTTTTTCTAGGTAGGTGAGCTGACTTCCAAATGACTCCTGGATCTGCAAGCTAGAACTGTATTATTTTTCAGAAATGGTTCCAAAGTGGTGCTTTGGAGAACACGGAGGCATAAAAGGAAATTTTGCTGGTGTTTTACCCTGCTGGATGTTTAAGTTTATCTTTTAAAAAAAGATAGGATTGGCATGAAGGTCTAGGATACTATGTCTGTGAGCAGACCAATGCCCAAGGGTGCTATGATGGGACATCCCCCCCCCCTATGTGATATTCATTCTTCTAAGAAATGAGATAGTTGAGACTGCCTTCATGCATACCAGTTGGACAACCTGACGGATGTGTGCTTCACTTTATTTCTGAGGAACATTACTTTTTTTCCCTGAACCCCAACTAGTTCTGCACAAGACCAAAGAGGCATCCTTCTGGCTGATAAGCCTTCTGCCCATGTTTATGTTTTAAACCAGGAGGGTTAAACTCGATTTCATTCAGGGCCGCATCAGCATTGTGATTGCCCCTGGGGTGGCAGGGAGGCATGGCTAGCTCAATTTGGCTTGCGCCGGGGGTGCCTATAGGGGGCCAGGCGGGCCTGGAGGGGGGATCCAGGGATCTCGGGTGAAGGGGAAGAGGACCAGGATGGGCACTGGGGCCTGGTCCACCGTAGGAGCCTCGCTGTCCCTCCTGGGCCAAGCAAGGCCCCCCAGATGGCAGTGTGGACTGCCCAGGGCCCTGGGCAGTGGGTGGTGGGTGCCTGGCCTGGCCCTCAAGCTCCTGGGGCACTAGGACCCCACAGTGCAGCCTGGCTTGGCCCTGTGTACCCGGGCAGCCACCTGGCACATCTGACAAGCCAGTCTGTGTGCCATTCCCCACTTCTGTCTCTGTCTGCTCCTAGGAGGGCTGGCCCAACAGCCACAATGCTTCGACCCACCTGTGCTATGAGGGCTGCATCTGCTGCCGGGCACCTGCATGCTCTCTGCCTCCTATGTGTGTGCCCAGAGGGCACCAAGCTGGGCTGGTGTGGGCCAGGGCTGGGGCAGCATCTGCCAGACCCTTGCTGCAGGCTGGATCCGGGCCTGTCGTGGGCCTTGAGTTTGACATGTCTGTTTTAAATTGAAGACAAGATTCAGAATAATGGCCGGCACTGTGCTTATTGGAAAAGCTGATGGTGAACAGGATATGAATTACTTCATTTTGAATGCATTCCCAATATTTCAAAGCTGAAATTATGCATCTGTTTCTTAATGTTGCACACTCTGACAGAAGAGGCACTTCTAGGGGCTGACTGTCATCTTATGTCTTTTTTATTAAATGTTCATTACGTTAGTCGGGGAGTTCATTCTTCTCTGGCAGATTCCATAATAAACTGCTGTTGAAGCTGTATCTGTTTCAGTTTTTGTTAACAGAGACTAATTGTCGCAACTCTTTACAGCTCATGATGTTCTCAATGGAACGGAGCATGTTCTCATACCGATGTACCATTAATTCCTCATTTCAGTTTGCAGCCCTCATCCAAGCCAGTCATTTAAAGGTTTATTATATGTCTGAAATGAAAAACTATTCTTCTATTCACAAGGAGGTCCTCAGCACTGCCTTTGTCCATGGAGCCTACTTCTAGGTCTTCTTATATGTTAGCTTGTAGCCTGTAGCTTGTAGTTTTGGAGACCATGACAAGGTAGGCTAACTAAAACCACATTTCGTCCAGTGCTTTTATTCATTGCAGTGGCGTAGCGGTTAGAATGCAGTACTACAGGATAACTCTGCCCACGGTCTGGAGTTCAATTGTGACATGCTTGATGTTGACTCAGCCTTCCATCCTTCGAAAGTCGGTAAAAAGAGGACCCAGATTGTTGGGGGCAACATGCTGATGCTGTAAACTGCTCAGAGAGTGCTGCAACACACTATAGATCGGTATATAAGTTTTTAAGTGCTATTGCTATTGTTTAGTTCAGTCTCAAGGCAATATTTCTAATACCCTCGTTGCGACTTAAGCATCATCTTACTTTCCTTCCTTGAAAGTCTTGATTTGTTATGATTGTGTATGATTACATCAGTCTTGGTTTCCCATGATGGAAAGTGAATACTTATTTGTTTCTCCATGCAGTACAAGTTGAACTATAAATGAGCAACACATGAACTGTAGATAATCTGATCCAGAACTTTGTTAGCTGTGACACCCAGGCCTCCACCTTATTTCCAAAGTTTTTCTTCTATTTTATTATGTCAGCAGTTGTGCCTTTCTGCTATGTTTCCTGAATTATTTCTTCCCCAACAAACTTCTTCTGCTGCTCTTGCTTCCATTCTAGAAGCTTGGGAAGCATTGTGTGAAGGTATTGTGTGTCCGGGTGCATCCGGTGTGAGTCAGAAGGGACCGGGGAGAGAGAAAGAGGAATCCTGCTCCATGCTAGAAATCTTCACAACGCAAGGCCCCAAAAAACAACCTGTCAGAGAGAATTCACCTAAGGGTGAAAATAGATTGAAATACGGACATTTCCCAAGAGGCAGTGGACAGATTGGTCAGTAGCTATCAGAATCAAAAAAGATCAGAAAACACAAGCAGATAGAGGTGTGGGGAGACAACATTCAACAGCAGAAGGAAAGTACACAAAGGTCATTGGCAATCTGTGAGATGGATGAGGTGGAAAAGAGACTTATCTGGGCAGGCATCACCGTTATAAAAAAAGAATAAGTCAGCATTACAGGGCAGAGGAATAAGCAAAGGAGGAAAAAAACAATATACTGAGAGTGATAAACGGCTGAATATGTCCCACTGCCAGTCACAAGTACACAGATTGTAATAGATTATCCATAAGGGAAGAAAGTGCTTGATAGTGAACGATCCCTCACATGTATTTATGTATCATTACTATCCAAGTTCACTGGAGTATACTTGATTTTTTTTTTTTGTCCTATTACTTTTCTCCAGTCAATCTCATGAGGGGATGTAATTATAAGCTTAGCATCAGCATGAAATATTTTTCCTGATGCAACTGGAGCCTCCTGCTTTGTTAAGACCTATCTGTGACACGAGATCTACTCCAATGTTCTCTCCCTCAAGCTTATCCTCTTGATGGTGTCATTTTCTACAATGCACGATGGAACATCCAATCACTGTACAATAGAAAAAAATGTTCAGTGGGGTCTTCCAATTCACCAGGACTCATTCTGAGAACTGCAGTCAAAACGTCAGCACTGCCACCACTGAGTCAATCACCAGAAGGTAGTTTCTTGAAACAGGTCCGGTTGTCCTCATCTAGATAGGTGTCTCCAGCCATTGGATCTTGGTTACCTTCTGGGAGGAGGCTTTGTGCTACCCAAAGAAGAACAAGTAGATTCTGTAATAGTTTTGTATCATATAGTAACAACCTTGTTACCTCTCAAGACTCTTTTTTCTGCTATGTATTCAAAATGGACTGTGATTTGTGTGTGTGTGTGTGTTTGTATACATATTGTTTTTTGAGAGTAGGCATCAGAATTTCATTTTTAATGTGTCTCAGTGTGTACACAGAAAAAGTGACAATAAAAGTTATCTTGTCCTGTCCTATCCTATCCTATCCTATCCTATCCTATCCTATCCTATCCTATCCTATCCTATCCTATCCTATCCTATCCTATCCTATCCTATCCTATCCTATCCTATTCTATTCTATTCTATTCTATTCTATCCCATCCATCCTATCCCATCCCATCCCATCCCATCTATCCTATCCTGTCCTATCCTGTCCTATCCTGTCCTATCCCGTCCCATCCCATCCCATCCCATCCCATCCCATCCCATCCCATCCCATCCCATCCCATTCCATTCTATTCTATTCTATTCTATTCTATTCTATTCTATTCTATTCTATTCTATTCTATTCTATTCTATTCTATTCTATTCTATTCTATTCTATTCTATTCTATTCTATTCTATTCTATCCTATCCCATCCTATCCCATCCCATCCCATCTATCCTATCCTGTCCTATCCTGTCCTATCCCGTCCCATCCCATCTATCCTATCCCATCCCATCCCATCCCATCCCATCCCATCCCATCCCATCAAATCCCATCCCATCCCATCCTATCCTATCCTATCCTATCCTATCCTATCCTATCCTATCCTATCCTATCCTATCCTATCCTATCATATCCTATCCTATCATCATCTTATCTTAATATTATCTTAATCTTATCATCTTACCTTTGTTTTTCCTAGAAACAGTTTTTTCAGAATGGCCACTGCTTCAGTTTTACAGACTTAAACACCTAGCCCGTGTTTTCTAGCCCTTGATGCAGAAATTAACCTTGCATTAAAGAAACTTAAAAAAAACTTCATCCTGACAAAGCGGTTTAGAGAATTTACCCATGAAATGAATCCTAAACAAGCAATCACATGGTACAACCACAGCTGGAAGCTATACTCTTACATTCAGCTATATTTTCATTTGCATGATCCCTACCATTTCTACGAATAATAATAGCAAAGAAGATTTTTCTAATTGTTTCTAATTTATTAGAAACATATCGAGGTTGAATATTCTCCCTACTAAGTAGGCCAGCACAGAAAGATTAGCTAAAATCTTAAGCATTTGCTATTTCCCGCTTTACATGCCTGCTCATCATTTCTCTCTCTCTCTCTCTTTTTTTTTTTTATCTACTTGTCTTCTTAAAAATTAGAAAGGTCTGGTGACATGGAAGAATTATTTAGAGAATAGGAACCACAATCAAATCTTTTTTTTTCCTCCACTTGACGTCTTTTTCAGTCTTCCAAATCATACAGGGAAATATTTGATGAAAATATTTTTATGGAGAAGCACATCTGTGTTGCACTCCTCCTCTTTTAGCAAGTGTCTACACTAGTCTCTATTTTGGGGGACGGGTGTGTGGAACTGTGCAGAGTGTCTTGACAACATTTCCCTGTTCTCAAAACTCATCCTGGATTTTATTTTAGGCAAAACTGAAACACACAGGCTAAACCATTTGGAGGACATTTGATGAATCAGAGATTTGTGCTGCAGAAAGTAAAGCAAAAAAAAGGGTTTTTATAAGTAGATATTTTTTTTAAAAAAAATGCTTTATTTCTATTTCTAAAATAGAAATAAATCATTGTGTTTTTTTCCCCAGGAATTATACTGTCAACATCTGGAGTCTATTTCATGTAGAGTCTAAAAGATTCTAGGGGTCATTCAGGACATGATCCAAGTTAGCGCCATGATCTAAAACTGTTTAAAATAGGGATCTAATGGGATACAGAGATTTCCAAAGAAACTTCCTAATTCTGATAGGAGCATAGTGGCTTGAGTGGTTGGAATGCTGGTCAGGAGGTCAGCAAGCCTGTGTTTGAGATCCGAGAGTTGCCATGGGGCGGGGTTGAGCTCTCGTCCTTCCCTCCAGTTATTGCCGGGGATATGAAAGGAGCCCCCCCAAATGGGCATCCTCAGAGCAACGGCTAATCCTTTCAACCTGGAAGGGTCTTGGTTCTTCTGACATGAGTGCAAAAATTCTGGACCCCGTGTTTGGAGCATAGTAGGTTGAGCTGCCTCAAAGACCAAAATTGATTAAATGCACAGGAGTATTACTCTGCAGAGGAATCCAAATTCCATTGCATGTTACAAGAGTTGGCCTTTTTGAGGCATTTCATCTCTCTCTGTCTCTCTGTCTCTCTGTCTCTCTGTCTCTCTGTCTCTCTGTCTCTCTGTCCAGGAAGGAAGGAAGGAAGGAAGGAAGGAAGGAAGGAAGGAAGGAAGGAAGGAAGGAAGGAAGGAAGGAAGGAAGGAAGGAAGGAAGGAAGGAAGGAAGGAAGGAAGGAATAGCAACTAATATGACTTCAACCCTACCTATAGGAAAATCTGAGCATCTTTCTTAATGTTTCCTGGAGAGGGTCTGCAAGGAATATAAATCCTGCCATTCCACACCATCCAGTCAGAGCTGAAGAAGCTTCCTGGATGAGAAGCAAAACGTCTTCAAGAAAAACAAGAAAGTCCAGTTGCCTTGTGAAAAAAAGTACCTTTGGTTCAATCATGATCTGGATGACTGAGAATCTTCGCAGACATTCCTGAAGAGAACTTTTAATGTGAATTTAAATAAATCAGTGGCATTTTTTCTGCCTTCCCATCTAAGAGAAAGAAACAGACAGATGGAGAACTGTTGTTGTTGTTTTTTTTGTCTCCTCAGGTTCATTTCCAGAACTGCCGCATAAAGGCGTCCTTAGTTCTGCCTTTTTCATTCTAGCAAATTATCAGCCTCCATCACACTAGATCTACTCAGAGCTAAGGCTGTCTTCAGTGACATGGACTCTTGCTATAATTGCAACCTAAATTACTATCTCAGTAGCTGATGTTGATTTCTTTCTTCTTTTATGTTGGCACTTCATCTATCAGCTCATCTGATTATTTTGAGCATTTGAGCATTTAACATCATACAGGACATTGAATGGAAGGTCAATTGCTATCAGCAATAAACACAGAGTTTCATCTTCATTTCCTGTTTCAATATTCCTGTTTGTAGACACGTGTAGATTAGATTAGATAACTTTTATTGTCATTTTTTTTCCCTGTGGGCACAACAGCACACATTAAAAATGAAATTTAGTTGCTTGCTCTCAAAGTGTACACATGCACAACACACATTTAAAACATACTACATACAACATATGAACAGACCTACACCCTTACATATAAGTAACATATAAATATTAATCGCTGTCCATCTTGAATGCATAACGGAAGGAGGAAGCTTGAGAGTTCACAAGGTTAATACTGTATGGATCAAAGCTGTGACTGAATCTGGATGTTCTGCTTTAGATACCACGGAGCCCCCTCCCAGAAGGTAAAATAAAAAATAAATAAAAATAAATAACCTTTATTGTCATTTTTATATTGTGGGCACAATGGCACACATAAAAAATGAAATTTAGTTGCCCGCTCTCAAAGTGAAACATATACATGACACACACCTAAACATACTATGTACAACATATATATAGACCCACATCCCTACATATACATAGCAAATAAATATTAAATACTGTCCATCTTGAATATATAACGCAAGGAGGAAGTTTGAGAGTTCACAAGGTTAATACTGTATGGAACAAAGCCGTGACTGAATCTGGATGTTCTGCTTCGGATACCACGGAGCCCCCTCCCAGAAGGTAACAAGGAAAACAGGTCGTGAAGAGGGTGTGTACTTGGGCTATCAAGATCAAACTTGTTGAGGGGGGGAAGGGCAGAAGGTAGCCTGCTAGTTATATTCCCCTCCCTTCTTATAATCTGGTGGATTTTCAAAACAGGGAATGATAAATGGCTATCAACCCAGGAGAGCATTTTGAACTGTTCCTCTGTGTACAGGAAGCTGGGCTAGATCACATGAACTCATTTCTCTCAAGATTCTGTACAACTATAAAAAAAATGACTTTGTTTTGGATTTGGTAGCCCCTAGAAATGAAACTGCCAGTGTACCGAGGACAACACATCAATCTAATTTGTGCCCGGGCTTCCAATTGTATCCTTGCCCTCTCAAAATTGCTGAACATCAGGAGACATTGAAAACAGCCACGCGTCACTAGTTAAACCCTCTTTTCCTAAAAAGTGACCATTTAATCCTTTCCAAAGCTGAATCCAGATAATTATAGTATTACCACTGGGATCAGACATATAATTAAAGAGCCCTAGTGTGGAATTCTAAATTCTATGCTGGCAATTAAGACCAGTGGAAGAACGTAGCATTTAATTCTGGGTCTAAACTCATAAAATTGTGAGCTTCTATAATTGAAAGAAAGAAGGAATAATACAAGGAGCTCACAATTTTCTTTCTTTATGAGTCTGAAGCATTCATAGAAAAAGAACCGAACTTCTCTTCTGCATATTCTCAAGAATATATATATTTAAAGGAGGAATTCCTCTTTAGAAGGTAAGATGTCTTCTTTTTGTTTTTTCTGGATCATGGTTCAAGGTTCCCCAAAGATTACCTCATTCTCATGTGGCTCCATACTGTTTCTAGGCCATCTGTCATCTATATGAATTCCATTATGTGTGATATCCTAAAGCAGCACATCTTTAATGTGACTTCTTAAAGCAACCACATCTGTTTCCAGACTTTCCTACAGCCTGGGTGTGTGTGGAGGAAAGCTGCTTTTAAAAGGAGCTGGACCCACACTCTCATGAATTCCAAAATATCCTTTTCAACTTTTTTCAAAGCACGTACAACCAGGGGAGTCTCTGTGTGTGTATATGTGTCAACATCTGCACGACAGGGATTGCAATATCACAGTCGAAGCCTTGCCTATTATTATGTACAAAACAGGTGGGACTTCAGCCAAAATTCCATACCTGCCAATATGGAGATATTGAGTAAGTTGTATTGGTTTCATAAACATCTTGTATTATTATTATTTTTTCCTGAAGGGGTAAAGAGAGGGAAGGCAACCAGAATAACAGAACAATGGAGTTGGAAATTTCCTTGGAGGTCTTCTAGTCCAGCCCCCCAGCTCAAGCAGGTGACTCTATACCAGGGGTAGGCAACCTTGGCTCTTTTATGACTCGTGGACTTCAACTCCCAGAATTCCTGAGCCAGCCATGCTGAGGGAAAAGGGAGAGGTTTATAAGCTGAGCCATGCTGGCTCAGGAATTCTGGGAGTTGAAGTCCACAAGTCATAAAAGAGCCAAGGTTGCCTACCCCTGCTCTATACCATTTCAGACCAATCACTGTCCAATCTCTTCTTAGAAAACTCTACTGTTGGAGCACCCACAACTTCTGAAGTCAAGCCTCCAGAATCATGGCGGGATTAAGTTCTACTGTCATCAGTTTTCCAAGAATCTGTTTATTATAAAGGTGTAGAGAATTTAAAACAACGACATTGATCGAGATATACATTGTTTGTTTGTATCCCACCTTTATTATTTTTACAAATAACTACAAACCTACAAACAAACACACCTTCGTCCTCCTATTTTTCCCACAACAAACCCTGTGGAGGTGGGTTGGGTTGAGAGAGAAGGACTGGCCCAAAGTCACCCAGCTGGCTTTCCTGGCTAAGGCAGGACTCGAACTCACAGTCTCTTGCTTTCAATCCTGGTGCCTTAGACACGAAACCAAACTGGCTCTCTTTAAGAGAGGGGGGGGAAGGGGTTGGAACACTTTTTAAGTCCAGAGCAACATTATAATATTTAGAAAAGGTTCAAGCAGAAATCTCCCTAATCAGCCAGGGTATAAGATGTGTGGGGAGGTATAGCACAACCAGATTTGCAAGGTCTGTTACTGCAGACTTCCCCAACCTTTCCTTGTTGGCGGCCCAGAGGAGGGGAGGGTGGAAAGAGGAGATGGTTTTGTGGGAGGGGCAGGCATGTGCGTATGCGCAAGCACCCGTTTCTCACCCATGACGCTAAACCCTGAGCTCTGGCAAGAGACCCCGAGCGCTCGCATGATTGGGGCCCGAAGCACTTGCAATGCTCACGTGACTGGGGCCCTGAGCACTCACAACACTTGCATGAGTGGGGCCCCGAGCGTCGGCGACGCTCGCATGAGTGCGGCTGTGTGTTCGCACATATGTGCATGCACCAGCCAGCCACTCACACGGCCCGGTTGCGAATAGGCCCAGACTGGTAGTGGGTCACGCTCCTACAGGTTGGGGACCCCTGTGTTACTGTACTTTATGTCAATAGCTTACCTGTAGAATTAACGTCCTGATGTCATCTACCTAGGTCAGTGATGGCGAACCTTTTAGAGACCAAGTGCCGAAAAACCACTCCGCCCCCCACCCACAGGGCCACCCACCACCTCCACAGCCCGCTGCAGATCGCCCAAGCAGCCCTGCAGTGCTATGGCAGCCACGCCCTCTGTCCGCGCCCCACAGCATCATTTGCATGCAATGGGGCGCGAGGGCGGAATCTTGTCCCTACTGCCCGGCTGCCATGTCCTTGGCTGTGCTGCTCCGCACGGGCTGCACCTGGGGGTGACTCTCCTCCGGGGGGGCTGCTGGTGAGGAGGGGGCCACGGGGGGAGGTGGGGCTGGGGCAATGGTGCTTGTGCCCACAGAGAAGGCTCTGAGTGCCGCCTCTGGCATGCGTGCCATAGGTTCGCCACCACTGACCTAGGTGGTGCTGATGAAAGGAGATTGTGCATGGTTCTTGTGGTGTCTGCTTCTGGAACTGGACTTCTCTGAAGGGCTGACAACCAGTGATAATGATGGAAAGAAGGTCAGGGAGCTATAGGAAAAGGCTGGCAACATGAGAACAGGTTCTCAACCCAATTTAAAGCAAGTAAGAACTGGATAGGGATGTGGAGAAGATGCCCTCATTTGCCAGGCAGTTCAAATTATCTTCCTGGAGACAGACAATCCAGCTATTTTTCTTAAATACATCATCTGTTTGATCAGCTCCTAACCACTTAAGCATATACATAATAAATTTATAGATGCACATTTTCTCAGCTCACTGAATCTATGTTCGCCTTTCAAGACCAATATTTCATTTCAGATTAGGCCCCCATGTCTGAATTTCTGATCTTCAACATCAAGTGACATAATAGAACAATAAAAACAGAGAGGCAGAAAATGCTTTAAAGAATACAGATAAGACTAAAGAAACAATGCATCCTTAACTCTCCTAAGCATATCAAAAGCTATTTATACTAAACTGATGTTAGGATAAAGTATATCTCAGATGAACAATTGAATCATGCCTTCCATTATATTGCAGATATAGGAGTAAGGGGTAATGCTTTCAACACTCCATTTGATTTTGATGCAGTTCACAATTTATCTTTAAAATCAATCCCAATAAAAATGTCTTAGAATAATAATATTCTTTGTAGTTCGAGGATGCATTAAATTGGGAAAGGCTAGTGGGTAATTTTCAACTTATTGTGAAAGTTTTTAAGTGTGAGAGGGTTTTTTTTTTTACATTCTTGTTGGATTACTCACTTTAAAAGAGGATAAATCCAAAGTTTAATTTCTCCCTGTCTTCAATCTGTTTTAGATTTTAAATTCTCCTAGGTGCCCCATGTTATCATGTCTTTGTTGCTGAAATATTGAAGACCATTAATGGAGATGGAAGAGAGAGAGAGAGAGAGAGAGAGAGAGAGAGAGAGAGAGAGAGAGAATGAGAATTATAGAGGTATTTCATAATGTAAATATGAGATTGCTGTACTTTTATAATTAAAAGAGCCGTCCAAATATTTAATACCCTAAAGGTAATTCTCAGAAGGAAAGGAAATCCAGAGTGAATCTCTGTATTCAGAATGAAAGCACTGGAGGTAATTATGTAGCTAGTCTCTGAAGCTAAGAATACTTAACACATTGGATGCTTGAATTAGTACAAGATAAAAGACTTTGGATGCCTTCCAAAGACAGAAGCACAAAGGAATTGTATGGAAAATTTAACTCTGATGACCTAAATAAGCTAACAAACAAGTTTGTGTTGCCAAATAAAAGAGAGAAACTCAACAAGGGTTGAAGCATCCCAACAACAAAGAATTTCATGCAAAGAATAATTTGTTGTGTTATGAGTCAAGTTCATGTAAAAGTTGGGGACTTCAAACATTCCAGATAAAGAGTAAGGCTTCCCTATCATTATCTTTGTTCCTCAACACAAAGATGCAGTTATTTACCAGAAGCGAGGTGAACTGGATCTGGTTGGTTTCAACAGATTCAAATTGTTTCAGGAAATGGATTGATCTGAGCCAAATCTCTAAATTGGATGCTCACCATTAAAATGGATGTACATGTTTGAGGACAGGATTCACATGTGGTCCAAGTAGGCTGAGATTATGGAGGCCCATCCAGCCAAACCAAATGGAGTGAAACCAGTTTTCCAAATCAGACCAAATCTATATGTCGAACTGAATATCAGCCCTGGTTCAACACATGCTACATGGAACTGTATTATTAATTTTTATAGGATTAAGGATAGGGTTAGGGTTAAGGTCGGGTTAGGATTTTTTAACATAACATTTTTAATATTTAGCAAACAGCATGTTGTTTGGGTTCATGTATTAAAAAAACAATGAATAATTAATTTCTGTATTATCATAAACAATATGTTAGTTAATCGCACAATAGTCTTCTTATTACTAGTATATATATTCAATGTTACATAATACATATCACATTCCTTTCTCTCTAACTTGTTTCTCTAGCCATTGATAAAAAATATCCCATGTTCTAAAGTACGCTGAGTCTTCTTTCTCTTTTATCTTTAATGTCAATCTGTCCATTTCTGCACAATCTAAAATTTTCTTAATTAGTTCTTCTTCCATGGGTAGGTTTTCATTTTTCCAATATTGGGCAAATACAATTCTTACTGCAGTTAATGCATGTAAAATTAAGTATATACAATCTTTCTCATAGGTTGCTCCTATTATTTCTAACAGGAACAATTCTGGCTTAAAATCTATATGTTTTTTAGTCATTTTCTCCAACCATATGTGTATTTTTGACCAAAATCTTTTAGCTTTAGGGCATGTCCACCAGACATGGTAATAAGTACCTGGTTTTTGTTTGCATTTCCAACACTTGTTTGACATATTTTTAAACATTTTCGCTAATCTCATCGGTGTTAAATGCCATCTGTAAAACATTTTGTATAAGCTTTCTTTATACGCCACTGCTTTTGTTAATTTAGCATTTCTTTCCCATAAACTTTGCCAGTTTTCTAGTTCTATATTATGTCCAAAGTTCTTTGCCCATATTATCATTGTTTCTTTTACTTGTTCCTCTTCCATCTTTAAGCTTAACAAATATTTATAGAGTTTCTTAATCAATTTTTTGTCTGTTTTTAGCAGTATCTGGTCAAATTCTGTTCACTGTGGATTTTTGAAAGAAACACAATGGGAGGGATTCATGCCTCATCCCAAGTCACAACCATGGATTTGAAACCACAATGAGCCCCAATTGAAGGAATCATAATATAGCTTAATACAATAAGTGAAGCTTCTGTTCAAATGCATCTCTTGGCAAATGCTGGATTGGTCTTACTTCCGTAATGATGTTAATGGTGGCTGATTTTATGGCGGGAAATTGGCTCCTAATTAGTAAATTTATGGCCAAGAGAAGAAACAAGAACAATTCATTCAGGAACCTTACAGGGGCCCAATTAAAGAAGATAAACTTTGTATCTTCTTCCTCTCCACCCTTCCCCACCCCCCAATTTATCTGTTAATCCAAGAATGATGAGTGCTGCTACAATTGCAGTTTCTGGATTGTGTGGCGGTTCATAAGATTTGTCTTGTAAGGGCGCTGCCAGTATTCCACAAGCAATAAACTAAAAATTAAGATGTGAACATGAATCATGGGATCAGAAATAGGTTTGCAGAGGTAACAGAACAGAGCAGAACAGAATAACAGAGTTGGAAGGACCTTGGAGGTCTTCTAGTCCAACCCATGCTCAAGCAGGAGACCCTATACCATTGCAGCTAAGTGGCTGTCCAGACTCTTCTTAAAAAGTGATGGAGCACCCACAGCTTCTGAAGGCAAGTCGTTCCACCGATTAATTGCCCTCCCTGTCAGGAAGTTTCTCCTTAGTTCTAGGTTGCTTCTCTCCTTGACTAGCTTCCATCCATTGTTTCTTGTCCTGCCTTCTGGTGCTTTGGAAAATAGTTTCCAAAGGGTTGCTGTGGAACAATTAGACATCCACTCCATGAATCTCCAACGTTTGCATCTCCAAATGTTTCAGTAGGATTTTTAATCATTCTGTGAAAGTTGAGAGCTTCTTTGCTTTTCCTCTCAAGATAGAAATAATAGCTATAAAAGAAATCCCCAACAGCCATACTGGAGAAATAAAATATCGTGTTTCATCAAAAATAAGATCCGTCTTTTTTTTTCCCTCCAAAAGAGGCACCAGGTCTTATTTTTGGGGGGTATGTGTGTGTTTTTCCAGGGTCTCACCTTGTGGTGGCGGCACTGACAGCCCAGCCCAGCCAGCCCACTTCTTCTGTGGCCAAAGGAAATGTCTCTGCAGCTGAGAAGGGAGTTTCGGCCTGCATTTCTCCATCAGAGGCCTTCCAGAAAGGCCTCTGCAGTTGAGAACCGAGCTACGGATTGAAGCTCAGTTCTCGGCTGCAGAGGCCTTTCTGGAAGGCCTCTGACAGCAAAATGCAGGTCGGGGGGGGCACTACAGAAGAAGTGGGCCGGTGAGGCGAGGCAGGTGTCAATTCATGGGAGGCCTGGAGGCAACGGTAAATGGGTGTCGGGCGTGTGAGGCAGCTCCACCCACCACCCTAGCTTGATTTTTAGGTGTGTGCTTGGCCCCAAAACTAGTGCTTATTTTCGGGGTAGGTCTTACTTTCGGGAAAACACGTTACTACTGTTCTAGTCAACACTTTTTAAATCTTGGTATCATGGAACTGTTTCCATTCCAGCCAATCATTATAGGAACTCTATAAATTAAAATAAATGGAGTTCTCTACTTGCACTTCCTTTTTTTTTTCTCTTCGCTCTATGTCCCTTTACCTTTTTGTTTTTGTTTTTTTGGTCACAACCTTATACCTTAAGAGAGGCGTCATTCTTGGTTGTTATTTATTTATTTATTTGTTTGTTTGTTTATGTATTTATTTTTGTTCGTTTGTTTATTTATTTATTGAATAGCTTTTGGACTGAACTGAAGAGTAAAACATGCTTTGTTTTGGTCAGTAAAATATTTACAAATATTTCTCTTTAAACTTCGGTAACAGTCAGAAAGTGATCACCTTAGTTGGGCAAAAAACAGTAACAACAATAACAACAGCACAGATTTCTGAGAGCTTCCTGGCCTTGTAACCTCTGCAGATTTACAGCAATCCTGGATTTCTCAAATCAGGAGTATGTGGGGTCATTTAACTATCTTGATGCCAAGAGTCTGCTCGATTCATAAAAGCTATATTTTAAACTAAGCCTTACTCCAGGGTGGGATAATTTTGTTGGCATCTCTTTAACTGTTTCACACACAAACTCTCTCTCACACATGCTTGCTCAAACTGGTGGCATAATTTGTTATAATTTTCAAGAGGAAGCAGATGAAAACAGTAACATAAGTCACAAAACAGGCAAATCACAGTTGAATAAACAACGAATTTCATCAAAGCTCCACATTGTATGTATTATGTGACTCCACCTACCATACAGTCTTCAGCCTCCTGGAAAATATTAAATAAATCTCTTGACAATGACAGTGTTGTTTCTCCAATCCTAACCAGCTGAGGTGTAAAAAGAATTGGGAAGCTAGTCTTAACTGTTTAAAAAAAAATGTTGCATCTTGGTGATTGTACAACAGAGTGATTCACAAATTTTCCATCAGCATTTTAGTCTATTGTCTTGTCCAACTAAGCCCTTTTGTTTGATTTATGGTTAAGGTGTTGGACAACACCAGATCTTTTTTGTTTATTGAATAAACCATGATTAAGTGTATTGTGTACAAAGGTATCCAGGGCTTCAGCTCCAGGGACAAAAGAATATGCTAAGCAATTAGGGAGAACAATAAACAATAAAAGTATTTAAAAATCACCATATTTTAAGAAAGATTCTGAGAAACTGGACAGATCAGAGAAGTACATTGAGATAGATTAAAAACACTTGTAATGGTAACTTTGACTAGGATTTGTGGAAGCAGTTGGGCATGCTTTTCAAGTGGAAGGCTATCATTTAGAGTTCTGGGAAAGGAACATTAGATGTGAGGTACCCTAAGGGAGATTCCAGCTGAATGTTAGGAAGAACTTTTTAATGGTAATCTACTGTTGAAAGAAAAATCTTCAGGGTCCTGTCCAAGCCGGGAATAAACAAAATGGAGGCTGCTTAGGAAAGAAGGTTCAGTTTATTGAAGAACAGAACAGCAGCAGCATGCAGTTCTGGGAAAGCTAATAAAATGGAGCTGGGAGTGGTGGGTTTTTATACCTTCTTGTGGTTTTGTGTTTGGAGTTGTTCCTGTTTGAGGTTGTTCCTGTCCCTGTGCAATGAACTTTGACCTGAGGTTCAGTGTGCCCTTTTGGTATTCTAGTGGTGGTGGGTTAATCCTATTATTTCCTAAAGGTCATGTCTTTAGATTTTGGGTGGGGGATGTAGGTTTTTAGGGGTGTTTGTCTTTCTAATCCCATCAGCTCCAAGCTTCCTGGCTCCAATCTTTCTGAAAGGATTATCAAATCTGCATTTCTACAGAGCTGGCCTTCTGACTTTCTGCTTGGGGGAGAGGGAGAAGTTTCTGCCTTTTAAGATTTTCTCCCATTATTCCTTTGGGAAAATATAATATTCTGCCTTTTTTTTAATATCCCCAAAATATTTCCTTCTCTGGGGGGGGAGGGGTTTGCTGACTTCCTACACTACAGCGGAGTCAATTTCTCAAGGAAGTGGTGAGCTATCATTTACTGAAAGCATCCAAGCCATTTTTCCATGCTTGCCATACCTTAACTTGAATTTCAGTATTGAATCTAAATGACCCTAGGAGTCTAAGATAGTCCATATTAAGCACATTACACATGACAATACAATATTTGCCAGATTACCAGAAAATGTGGGTGGGAGACATTTAATACATGTCCTGAGCTATCTAGGAGAGATCTGTGTCTAACAAAACCAAAATTGAGATTTATGGTTAAGATTTTTGATGACATCAGTTTCTAGGTTATTGTTTTCTGACTATTGGGGTGAATGAGCATCTTGAAGAACAAGAAGAGGTCCCTTCCAAAGGATAGAGAAATGGCTCCTTTTTGGGGATTTACTCATTTCGGGATACTATTTTTTCTCCCCTATGGAGAATAAGCCTCCAGAGATGGTAGGTGGTAACCTCTTAGAGAGAGAATTGAAAATACAGATGAAGGGATTGGTGCTGGGCAGATGGACTGCATGAGGTTTGACTGCCTGTTATAAAAATAGCAGATGCCATTTATTTGTTTGTTGTTTTTCCCAAGCTGGCAAATAGCATTGGGGGAAAAATCAGCATTTATGAACAACAGTAGCCCAAACAACAGAGTGAAAGATAATTATATAGCTCTTGAAACAAATGCAGTAGATATCCCTTCATGGGGCAAGGAAAATAAACATTTCCTATATTTTATAATGTAGGCTTCATTCCTGCTTCTCACGTAAGCAGGAATGAGAGTCAAACTATAGAGTATACAAAATATGTACTTCATAAACAACTTTCTCTTCTTTCGTCTTCATACATATAATGATTTTACAGTTCTTTCCAGTGCTTCCAGTCACGTCAGGATGTAAATCTCCATTGGATGATTTTTAAATTCTATGATATAGATTTCTAAGGCGCATATCACGTGAAGTATTAATACCACTTTACAATGCCTTGGTAAGGCCACACTTGGAATACTGCAACCAGTTTTGGTCACCATGATGTAAAAAAGATGTTGAGACTCTAGAAAGAGTGCAGAGAAGAGCAACAAAGATGATTAGGGGACTGGAGGCTGAAGCATATCAGGAACGTTTGCTGGAATTGGGTATGTCTAGTTTAATGAAAAGAAGGACTAGGGGTGACATGATAGCAGTCTTCCAATATCTCAGGGGTTGCCACAAAGAAGAGGGAGTCAAGCTATTCTCCAAGGCACCTGAGGGCAGGACAAGAAGTAATGGATGGAAACTAGTCAAGGAGAGAAGCAACCTGGAACTGAGGAGAAACTTCCTGACAGTTAGAACAATTAACCAGTGGAACACCTGCCTCCAGAAGCGGTGAACTGCTCCACCACTGGAAGTTTTTAGAAGAGACTGGACATCCATGTTTCCGAACTGGTATATTGCTTCCTGCCTGAGCAGGGGGTTGGACTGATGACCATCCAAGGTCCCTCCTTTTTGATTATTATTATTATTATTATTACTTTTATTATTATTATTATTATTATTATTATTATTATTATTATTATTATTATTATTATTATTATTATTATTATTATTATTATTATTATTATTATTATTATTATTATTATTATTATTATTATTATATACCTTAATGGGAAGACATCAATTGTCCCAAGTGTGCAGCAATCCAATAAGGACCACAACCAGAGTCTTAATTCTAAAAAAAAGGAAAGAGGGTCTTTTGCAAGGGCTGATATCAGATACCATCTATTGGGAGTGAAGAACACACAAGTTTTGATTTGTTGTGCACTAACCAGAAAGAACATGAGTTTGAATCTACGTGTAACCAGATTTCTGATATAGAAAAGCAGCAGTCTGTCTTAAAAGCCAGGAGGTTGTAAGGCTGGGGTCTTCCTGATGTTACTGAATTTCAAGTCTCAATCATTCCTGCCAGAGTGACTGAATAAGTAAGGAAGTCAGCAAGAGTTATTCAATCACAATAGTTCCTTACTTTCATTAATGACAACAATAATAATCAGGGAAGAGGAATAGGGAAACACATTGTTTTGGATCAGCTTTAAGGGATAAGTATGGAAATTATCTGGATTGTTCAAACTGAAGGGGGGCAGGCAATGGAGCTGCACTCCTCTCTGGCTACTGCATTTGCCTTGCAGTAGAAAATAAAACATAAATAATAGCTATGAATGAAAATCTATGGAGATTCTCAACCATCCAGGTCATGGTTGTCCCAAAGGTGTTTTTTTCCAAAGGCAATTGGGCTTTTTTTGGGGTTTTTTTTTCTTTGAAAACATTTCACTTCTCATCCAAGAAGCTTCTTCAGTTATGAATGAAAAACAAATTGCATTTCGAAATATATTATAACCAATATCCACACACATATGTACATACATACAGACACATCTAGAATTTGCACCTGTTTCCTAGACTTATCTGTGAGATGTGTAGCTGTAGCTCTAACTGGAAGGAGTAAGTTTTATTTCTTCCCAGACAGTGTCTATATTTATTCTTTATTTTTAGAATTACCAGGAAAAGTTGATCTCATCGATTTTATTACTGACAGAGAGATACTCATCCATCCCAGAACCGAGTTAACGATTTCTCCTTAAACACCTCCCTTCACTGAAAACAGAAGCCTGAAAGGGGTAGATTTGCACATGTGGCATTGCTGTAACAGTAAATCTTTTCAACGGTGAGAACAAGGTGTGCCTTTACAAGGATGGGAAATCAGCTACGAAGCATATGGGAAACAGTCTTCGCTCAGCCTGCAAAAGGTCGCATTGCTCACCCGCTTCCAGCTTGCACAGATATGCATTTCTCAAATATCACTTATAGAAGAAAGGAGATACTCTTAAAACACAAGCAAAATGTCCGGAGAAGGCTGAAGCACAGCTTTTTGGTATACAATAATACACTGCAAGGTCGGAAAGGAGGGAAACTGGGCAGGGAAGCTACAAATATCCATCCTCCAGAAATGATAAGATACCCAAAGAACAATAGGTGAGAACAGTAAATGACATTTTAGCTGATATCCAACTCGCCTGGTTTCAAAATGTTTCATTACTACTCCGCAAGATAAGACTTTCTCAAAGTGTAGGAACCATAGTAAAATCTCTTTCTTTGGAGGTGGAGAGAAGAAGGAAAAGTGGAAAGGCCAGCTAAGCTGTATGTGTCAAGCACCGGGGAAATCAGAAGATCCAGGCAGTTGAAACGGGCGTTAAGATTTATTGCAAATTTAGGATTCACATTTTGATACAGAAAATCCTTAAAGTAAAAAAAATAAACATGAAACCAGAGACTTTTCTTTTGGGTTTAATGGGAAAAGATTGGTGTGGGGGGGGGGGGAATTCGGAACTTTGATCCTGTATATGTTGACGGCAGCAAAATTACTCTATGCACAAAAATGGAAGGACATTTCAATTCCCACTATGGGCGAATGGCTACAGAAGTTGATGGAGCTGGCAGAGATGGCTAAACTGATTAAAGAAAAGAATACAAGAAAACTTTGATTCTGGGTTTCACAGATTAGATTGATTCGTTGTTACAGAAATGACTAGTTTTTACGATTGTGAAAAAGTAAAAAATTGAGGCTCAATCTTAATACTGTTCTACTGCAACAGGGGAAGTCAGAAGTCAATCTCTTTTTTTTTTTCCTTCATCCTCCTTTCCCCTCACTTTCTTCTCCTTTTTTCCTCCCCATTGTGTCCTACTATTTGCTTCATAGTTTGTATTTTACTGTACAACTTAATAAAATGATATATATATAAAAAAAGATTTATTGCATGCTTAAGCCCTCTACAAGAATCTGAACTATTAATGGTCAAAGCAAATTGGTGGTAGATAAGAATTCAAGGTGGGCTGGATTCAGAACTCTTGTGGGTGTGAAGTCAAGACTGATGATACATTTGATGATGCTCAGCCCTGGTCATCACCTCCAGTAGGTGTGGGTAGAAAAAAAGAAAGAACTTAAACATTGAACCGCTACAGATATGTTATTGGTTTTTGAGGGGTTCTTGGTGCTTTCTGAGCTTCGCCGTTTTCTTGCAGATGCTTCATTATCCAAACTAGGTAATATCATTAGGGTTAGTGCCATGCCAGCATTGATGAAGTTACCTAGTGTGGGAGGAATCCAGAGAAAGAAATATTTTGGGAAATATTAAAAAGGCAGAATATATTTCCCCAAAGGCAGAATATATTTCCCCAAAGGATTTTAAAGGCAGAAACCAACCCACCCACCCCAAGTCTCTCTGTCCCAAACAGAAACCAGGTCTGCAGAAATGCAGATGTGACAATCTTGTCAGAAATATTGGAGTCAGGAAGCTGGGATTAGAAAGAAAGATCCCTAGAATCAACAATCCCTCACACACAAAAATCCAACAGTCATCAGCCACAGCCACAGGGAATCAGGATATGACCTTTGGGATATAATAGGATTAACCCACCACCATCAGAATACCAAAAAGGCACACTCGGACTCAGGTCAAAGTTCATGTCACAGGAACAACTCCAAATAAAAGCCCAAGAAGGTATAAAAACCCACTCCCTGCTACATGTGGTCAGGTTATTTTCAGAGCCATCTTTCTGTCTGGCTCTCCTCTTCAATAAACTACAACCTTCTTTCTAAAGCAGTCTCCATATTGGTTTATTTCCAGCTTGGACTGGACCCTGATGAAGATTTTTTCCTTCAATACTAGTTTGGGTAATGAAACATTTGCAAGAAAACAGCCAAGCTCAGAGAGCACGGAGGACCCCTCATGTCAACCCTGAGCTACAAATATTCTCCTTTATTGTTACTGGTTTTTCAGACATACATTTCTAATATTTAATTTTACCATCATTTCATGATCAAACGGTTCGTTTTATTTTTTGTAAACGTCACAAAACGTTTAGAAGGTTCTTACTTAAAAAAAAGGCTGATGTTTCAGAAAATCCAAAGTAAGATGAAAAATCAAGCTAGAAATTTATTTTAATTTCTGTTTGCATACCTGTTCACATATTATGCTGTTCATGTAGACTGTCCACTATATTTCAACAGACTCAAATCCCAAAGTATTAGCACAAGTACAGCAACACTTAGTGAGATCTAGCTTTTCTCATTATGTAATAATGAATTACCTGTCTGCAAGTTTAAACTGAAGGGATAAAATAACTAGGTGAGACAATGATGAGTACTCCATAGTAGAATACAGGTGGTCCTTGACTTACAACAGTTCATTTAGTGACCGTTCAAAGTTACAACGGCACTGAAAAAAGTGACTTCTGACCGTTTTTCACACTTATGACCGTTGGAGCATCCCCATAGTCATGTGAACAAAATTCAGATGCTTGGCAACTGGTTCATATTTATGACAGTTGCCGTATCCTGGGTATGTGATCAGTTTTTGCGACCTTCTGACAAGCAAAGTGCATGGGGAAACCAGATTCACTTAACAACTGGGTTACTAACTAATCAACTGCAGTGATTGACTTAACAACTGAGGCAAGAAAGGTCGTAAAATGGGGGCAAAACTCACTTAACAAATGTCTGACTTAACAACAAAAATGTTGGGTTCAATTGTAATTGTAAGTTGAGGACTACCTGTACTTTTCAATAGGCAAAAATGGCAGATTTTTTTAATGTATATTAAAGGAACCAATTTAAACATGTACTCTTATATGTTTTGGAACTGGATTTTCAGAAGTTCCTGTGATCAATATAGCATAGTCTTTGATCATCGTAGGATCCATCTCCAACTACTAGTTAATATAGCCACCAATCCAGTGGTGGGATTCAGCTGGTTCGTATCGGTTCAGGAGAACCGATAGCTAAATTCTGCTGAGTTTGGAGAACCGGCTGAATGCACACTGCTTCTGGAAGTCCGTTCTAGGCCTCTGAGGCCTGGAGGAGGCCTCACAGGACTAAAACAGACCACCAGAAGTGCATGGATGCCACTTCTGGAAGTCCATTCTAGGCCTCCGAGCCTAGAGGAGGCCTCCCAGGCCTAGAATGGCCCACCGGAAGTGCATGGATGCCACTTCTGGAAATCCATTCTAGGCCTTGGAGGCCCAGGCCTGCATCCAATCAGAGAACCGGTTGTTCAGGTATTTGAATCCCACCACTGCACCAATCCCATGGCTTCTCATAAATTACTCTTAAGAAATTGTGTTTTTCTACCAAAAAATGTTTGCCCGCTCCTAATCTATATTATTTTTCCTAACATTTTCACCTTAGTGGAACTAGAACTTAGATGTCCCAAAGATGCTTTTTCACGAGGTAACTGGACTTTCTTGTTTTCCTTTGAAGACATTTCGGTTCTCATCCAAGCTCTCCACTTCTTGGATGAGGAGCAAAATGTCTTCAAAGAAAAACAAAACAAAACAAGAAAGACCAGTTGCCTTGTGAAAAAGCACCTTTGGGACAACTATGACCTGGATGACTGAGAATCTCCACAGACAATCAGACTTAGACTGAACAATTCTTATTACCATGAGATGGCACCAAAGAACCAGCATTTAGTGTTGCTTGTTGCTACCATCTAGTAATCACGTGGACGTTTGCAGATCAAAACAGGGGTCAAAGAAAGACCTCTTTTCACGGATTAATGGTTTCTAAATTCCTGCCTTGGCATCATCCACCAAACTTCATTTGAGTTTGGAAGTTAAGCAGACTTTGAGGGAATTCTAGGCTGAAAGAAAAGGTTGAATAACACCCCCAAAGAAGGAAATAGCAAATAATTTCCATAATGTTGCCAAGAAAACTCTATGAATATATCTACAAACCCACTAGGAACTGTCCAATTCTTTATTCTTCTTCAAGACTTTACCTTAGTTGATAGAAAACACTGCATTTTCATTGCTTCCATCCTGCTGATAAACTATTTAAAAAGGGGTTCAGAGTTTGATTACGTAGATTTTTTTTCAAAGAATAAAAAGTCACAATTCCCACACCCCATACTCTGCAGAATCAAAAACATCTTTAAGCCTATATAATACCTTTTTGTCTTTAATAGTCCTACAACGGAGTAAAGGAGTTGGAGGCAGAATACTATCTTACAACATCATATTGGTAAGTCTCTATGTTTGAGGATATTTGACTATACTGCCTTGTGAATAATGATCATTCTATAGGCCTAATTTCCATATAACCTGTGCCTGGGGAAGTTAAGAAAGAAACAGAACAGTATGTAATATTCAGATTATCATATTAACTAGAATCTGAAGTACAAAAGCTGCATGTTTTTGGCTGCAAACATCTTCCAAGACACAGTGGCAAACCTGGATTGATTACTGTTTATAATAGCAATAATCCTTCCAAAATCAGTCATTAGCACAGTTAACAACTAATTTTGCAGAGTTTCAACTGCCCTTGGCATTGCCTGAAGCAGTTTTCAAGCTTGTCATTAACCGTGGGTTGCAATTGATTTCTTTGGGGCCTATTTAACAGAAATTTGATTTCAGCTCAGCACCCACTGAGCCTAATCATCATCCAGTAAACAAATGTTTTTTTTCCCCTTAGGTTTTTTTTTTTTTTTTTCAACTTGGCAGACCATTCAATGGGATCGGAGCAAGAGAAAGCAATACTCCATGTGCAGAAAGAGACCTACAAGTCCTGGGAGTAACTTATTTCTACAGCATGCTTCATCTGACCTATTCAGTTTCAAACAAGCTTAAGAAGAAAAAGATGCAAACTACAAAATATCCAGACCACAAAGAGTTAGCCTTTTCTGTCTCTCTTTCTAGTGATCAATTGGGTTTGTACAGACTGGATCTGCTGCTCTTAAACAAGTCAATCATCTCAAGAAGGTTGTATTAATTCAAAGAAACAACGAACTGATACTTTAAGGAGAATAACATGCAAAGATTTTGTGTTGGAGGAATCAGGTCACCTGCTGAAGAACTAGACAGCAAGATGTGTTTTCTTGAAGGCATAAATGCCAAATAACCAGGGGGGGGGAGGATGGGGGGAGGAAGGCAAGTACTACCAATATGTAATAACAGTCAGACCATCAAGTCTTGATTTAATTGTGTGGAATTTAACACAATCACTTGCTAATATCTGCCAGTTAAACTCCTAACTTTATCAGGGACTGATAAAAAGTCTGACAATGTGAAAAACAGGATGAATTGCTGTCAAGGAAAGCTCATTCTGTACTGAGATCAGGAAGTCACATGGACCCTGGATTAAGAAAGAAAATGTTATGTTAAAATATTAGCACAAGAAGACTGAGAATCTGAATGTCCTGGAAAGAAATGTGAGAGGAGGGGAGAGGAGAGGGAGGAGAGGAGAGGAGAGGAGAGGAGAGGAAGTAGAGCCTGAAGCAGAATAAATTTATGTAGTGGAGGAGGGCAGAAAAGCAAAGTAATCCAAGTGACACTATCAATAGGGCATGAAGAAAATGTTCAAACATTCTGCAGACTCAGAGCACACAATTGCTCTGGTGTCTTAGTAAAGATGGTTCAAAAGTGAATGTGAAAAAGATCCTGGGTGATTGGAGGAGAATATGGACAAAGCAATAATTTTATCACCATGTCTTAGTCGGTTGCCCAAACAATTGATATGTACATAAGCATTGATTGTCTGCAATTAACGCTTTCAAATGACCCTCTACAAGAGTCCTTGTGCTATAGGCTTAAGCAATAAAATAGCTAATTGAATTCTTTACATGTGGTTCGCACCTGACCGTTTGAATGGCATGACTCCAAATGATGTATTTTTTTCACCATCCCTTTTCTCACTTGATCCTCTCTTGGTGAATCCCATCACCACTACTGGCAACCTGGGTGTGGTATAATTATATTTGGTGGTTTTAGAAGAAGGTTCCAAGCTTAAATTGATATGTTAAGGGATACCAATAGACAGATAGAAACTAATTCAAAAGAAGTTTAATGAAAAGAAGGACTAGGGCTGACATGATAGCAGTGTTCCAATATCTCAGGGGTTCCCACAAAGAAGAGGGAGTCAGGCTATTCTCCAAAGCACCTGAGGGCAGGACAAGAAGCAACGGATGGAAACTAATCAAGGAGAGAAGCAACCTGGAACTAAGGAGAAATTTCCTGACAGTTAGAACAATTAACCAGTGGAACAACCTGCCTCCAGAAGCAGTGAATGCTCCAGCACTGGAAGTTTGTAAGAAGAGATTGGACAACCATTTGTCTGAAATGGTATAGGGTTTCCTGCCTGAGCAGGGGGTTGGACTATTATTATTATTATGTCAGATGAAGAGGGAAGGAGTATACAAATATTACATGGTAGGGATGTAAAAACTTTGAAATACTTTCCCAACTTACAGAAACTCTAGAACTAGAAGATGAAGTTAAATTGGCACTCTGGCCCTTACTATGGTGGAACTCTACATGAGCTTAGGGAATACCACTGAAATATGCCAAGCGACAGAAGAAGAATCTGTCTGATCAGGGCTGAGGAAACAGAAGAAGGGTTCATGGAGCCTTGTTGCTAAATTGAATTGCAATGCTACACAGCCCATTTTGTTTTAGTGGAAAATGACAAGTCACAGCTTCATTGTTTGGTTTTTCATAGCAATGGCGGTAACGCATAGACTTATATGCCACTTCATTACAGCACACTCTAAGCAGTTTATAGAGTCAGCATATCACCCCCAATAATCTGGTTTCTCATTTTACTGACTCGGAAGGATGAAAGGCTGAGTCAACCTTGAGCCGGTCAGGATCGAACTGCTGACAGTCAGCAGAATTAGCCTGCAATACTGCATTCTAACCATTGTGCCACCACAGCTCATAAGCCAAGATCATGGCAGTGTCATTTTCTGGTGTGATCAGAGAATGTGTGTGTGTATGTGTGTGTGTGTGTGTGTGTGTGTGAGAGAGAGAGAGAGAGAGAATATTCTCCTCCTTATTTCCTGCAGATCTAGAAAGAGAGAGGAAGTTTTAAAAAAGAAGAGCGATCTAAATATCTTTATCTTGTATGAAGAACTTTAACAAAGCAGCTTCCTAACAAAATAAGTATAGTAATTAACCAAACTTGTACAAAGAACTTGTACAAAGAAAAAAAAAAGGATTTGTCACTAAAACTGAAACCACACATGCCTGAATTAGGTATAGTTAATTGTTACAAGGACACTGGTTCGTTATTTACATTCCTTTTATCAGCAATATAGGATTATTTGGATTTAAACTTTAAGGGATTTGCAAACAATGCGTGTTCTCCAGCTGGGCTAACGCATTAAATGGTTTTCTCTAAGGATAACAAAGAAAGATCTTTAAAAGGGGGTTACTGTTCTTCTAAACCTCTCTTAAGTAGCATCCATATTTGAGAAGATGTAGATGCCCAGCCTTGATAGATAGCTCTACTCATTGTGATAGACCCTGATGGTACAGTAAATACCGGTAGTCCTTGACTTACCCAAACTTTATGCTGCTAAACAAGACATTGGTTAAGTGAGCTTTGCCCCATTTTACGACCTTTCCTGCCACAGTTAAGTAAATCACTGCAGTTGATTAGTCAATAACCCGGTTGTTAAGTGAATCTGGCTTCCCCATTGACTTTGCTTGTCAGAAGGTTGCAACAGGGGATCACATGACCCTGGGACACTGCAACCATCATAAATCTGAGCCAGTTGCCAAGTGGGTTAATTTTGATCATGTGACCATGGGGGATGGTGCAACATTCGTAAGGATGAGAATTAGTCACGTGATGTTATAACTTTGAACGATCACTACATGAACGGTGGTAAGTCAAGAACGAACGGTATGTTCATTTTCATTCCTCTAAGGCGGGGTGTCAAACTGCCGGCCCACAGGCCGGTTGCATCATACGGAGGCCGTGCCCACCCCAGCAAAAAAAAGTTGTGATGTGTTGTGACACGTCACGTGATGTGGTGAGTTTGGCACCCGTGCTCTAAGGGGCAGAAATCTGTTCTTTTCACCACCTTTTGGTGGAAAGAGAGTGGAGGATAATGATTGATTCAGTTCGATGTGAAGAACACTAAACCCTGCACTTCCAACATCAGGAGGCAAAAGAATGCCAGCAAGAGATAAGAGTTTGGTTTCAAGCAGCAGAAAAGCAATAATCAGACATCAGCCATGAAGAGTCAATCAGGAAAAAAAGCTCTTAAAGATTGAAGAGATGGTTAGGGTTAGGTCACTAAACCAGTTTAGCCACTGAGCCCATATCATATATGGTGCAGATGGAATAAGATGAATGGGTAGATATTGTATATTTTGTTAAAGAAGGACTGACTGCCATTCTGGAAAAATGGCAAAGAAGAATCTTGAAAAGAAAGGAGAAGGGGACACTTTGGATAAAGTGCAAGATTTACAGCCCCTGAAGGATTTCCTCAGGACCACGTCAGGGTGGAGATCATTCCAATGGGGACACTCTGTATGGAAAAGCCATTGCATCCTGAGTCCTATTAAGTAGTATTGTTTCAAGAAAGGGTCCAGATTGTTCTGTCCCAGCCTACGTGAGTCCTTGTTATGCTCACAAGGAGAAACCCCTCTTCCAAGAAACAGGCAGGAACTGCAAGAAAAAACCAATTCTTTTTATTCTCACACACCTGAGTCAATGTCCAAGGCAAACAAACACAGTACACAGAAACTTGATCCCAAACACGAACGGTTGCCTTCGGCAACCAGCACCTCCCACACCTTCCCTTTTATAATTCAGCCCAGGCTGGCTTCCTAATGCCTTCTCCTTTGCCTTTGGAGCTGCCCCATTGCATTCCTCTGTCCTACTCACTTCTCTTGCCTGCGCTTTCATGCATCTTGGATTTGTCCCAGCTGTTCCTCATCACTGTCCAACTCAGGCTCCCAGCACAGATGTGTCTCAGCCTGAGCCCGAGTAGAGGGGCCAGGCTCCTCATCCAACTGTAAGTCTTGGAGCTCCTCAGAGCCTTCCTCTGACTCTAATGTCACTCCAGGCCCCTCCTCCTCATCTGATTCCTCAGACTCAGCTGCCGGATCCACTGGCTGGCGAGGAATCACAACACAGATGTCTATCCTATTGGAATGTATGGGGTGGACAGATACCATTGAGGAGGGGCAGTCTGGCCCTGGGATTTAGGCATCCCAAAACCCACACCCATTAGTCTGAGTAGTATGGAAGCAAAGTCATCTGGACCACCACAGCCTAATGACGCTAGGATAGAAACTTACCAAGATTATCTTCTTTAGCAGATTTGGGAGCAAGATGGATTAATGTCATAGTTTATCTATTACAATTTTAAAATCCTGACTTTCAAATGGATGCAAAAATGATGGATTGTCTTTTAAAATAATTTAATTAATGTAAGAAACAGAGACTGGAGAATAAATAAGAAACAAGAAGGACAGTGGGTCAACCTCAAGATCCTAGTAAAACAATGAGTTATTAGAAAATTGTTATCACCTTCAGGTCTAGCTTTACTTCTAATAATGCATCCAGGTAGGGGGGGGGGTTCCCCTTAATTTTTGACTTCTTCCAGATTGCTTTTCAGATTTCCCAGTTCAGGCTTACAATTTCAATATTCCTTGGCAGTCTCTCATCTAATCCTAAATTTGTGTTGATAAACCTCCAGGTGGCCTCAACGACTCACTAAAAGACTGCAAATGACCAGCTATCTGCAAGGAGTATAAATCCTTCCATTCCCCATCATCCAGTCAGAGATGAAGAAGCTTCTTGGATGAGAAGGGAAACATCTTCAAAGAAAAGCCAGAAAGTCCAATTGCCTCTTGAAAAAGGACCTTTGGGACAATGAATTTATGTGTTCCTAGAAGTTGGCAAGATGGATAACAAGCACTCCTATTTACACACAAAATGCCAGATGTGTGAACTGATTAATTTTGTCCCGACCCTGTTTCACTTCCATAGCCCATTTCCACAGCAACCCCCTCCTTCAAGATCTAAAAGACATCAAGGCAGGTCATGATAAGAATTCAAAGGCACAAACTCAAATAAAAGTTCATTACACATCTTGCAGCTGGCAAACAGCAAAGACTTAGCAGTGATCGATCCCTGCCATGTGGCCTGTCACCAATCTGAAGCCTTTGGTCAGTAGCAAGGCGAGAGTGGTTTATTTGCATAATTTGTGGCAGGGAGGGATGAAATTGACTGGCTCCTAGACAGAGGAGATAACCTGTCACATTTTATCTTTGGTTTGTTATTATTTTCCAGCCGAGAACAAAGCCTTTGCTATTTGCCTTCCCCAGAGATTTGATCGAAAAGATAGTCACTGCTGATATAGGGTTGAAGGGGGAAAAAACTGCAGTGGAGTGGAGATTTTTGTCAGCACCTTAAATCTCTGATTTGTAGAATGTTGTTCTTTGGGATATTTGGTATGTAGGAGGATTGCCACCAAAGAGCCCTTCTGCTCTTTAATGGCAGTACTAAATCTTAACCAATGTGAGCATGAAAACTATTGTGCGACACTTGTGGAACATCTATCAAAGTTATATTTTCCCAAGCTCGGGGAGAGCAGCTGAATCATGCATGTTCTTGATAGGGCTCTGATCAGACTGATAAAGGCAGCTCAGCTTCAATCAGGGCTTTTTTAAGGCGATGTTTCGAAAAGCAAAGAGGAAATTCAAAGCTGTAGCTGTAGCCAAACAGCTCCCCTAACACTCTGATCACCTTGAGACTGACATTTCATTGAAAATGTCTTGGTTTTATTAAAATGCTGGCATCCGGGATGGAGGGAGAGTTAACGGGAGTCACCAAAAATATAATCTATATTTTAAAAAATGATTGCACAAACCACAACAATTCTGAGACACCACTTATCAAGTTCTCTCTCTCTCTCTCTCTCTCTCTCTCTCTCTCTCTCTCTCTCTCTCTTTCTCTCTCTCTTTCTTTCTCTCTCCCTCCCTCCCTCCCTCCCTCCCTCTCCATACAGATACACACACACAAACACACCTACACACACATACCGAGTATACACATACATATTTTCAAACAGGAAAGCTTTCCCCTTAGGGTCAGGATAGATTTCCACTTCTCTAAACAGAAATATATATTGTTAAATATGAGACAGACACAGAAGTTAAATCAACTTAGGATTTCTTTGCAGAGGGCAATAAAACCCTTATATTAGAAGACTTATTTCTCAACAAAAGAAAGGAATCCACTAATTTTAAAAAAAAATGATTGGAAAGGAAAGAAATACAGCACTGGAGAAAGACCAAGCACTGAAGCATTTTAGAAATATCAGTATTGGGATTGTTATTTGCTTTCCCCTTTGCAGGACATCAAGAATGAATTGCCACTGAAAGCCAAGTTCCTGTGCTTCCCCCCCCCCCAGAAGATACAATATAGGTGCATAGAGGTGATCCTCAACTTACGACTAAAATTGGGCTGAGACAGTCATTAACAAAATGTCAAACACCTCTGTATAAAGTTCCCCTAAAATATTGTATCGTACGAGGACACCAGCATGAAATAGGCGTGCTTCAGAAAGAGTCAGGCCAGAGAAGAAAATAATTTAAAATAAGATGCCCAGTTAAACGTATTTCCTCTCTTTACAAAGCCTATAGTCTCTGCATCTGATTGACATTGATCTGGATAAGGTCATTAGGTTCTATCGGCTCTGTCGGGAGCAAATATTTCCTTCTTTTTTACTTCCTACACTGATGTTTGACAATTCTGGATAGCGATCCTTGCTAGATCCTCATTCACAATTGGAAATTGGCTTTTCATAGGATTTAGGATAGCATTAGTAATACCAGTTGATAAACAGATAAAATACAGAAAGGACTATGGAAAGTAAAATGCATTAGGTCCAATAATTCTTAATCATGCAGGTACACCGAGTAATCTTCATGCTCGCCAGTCTGAATTTCTTCCTGCTTCTTGAGTGTTTCCCTTCCAAAATGTATCTGTTGAAATAACAATTTCATTTTCACTCAATTCATACCGTGCTGTTGATGCCCTTTCCTTTGTTAGCCATTTGACATTTTGATTGGCCCGGTGAAGGTGTTAAACCTGATTCTAGGCCATCTTCAGCCAGGAAAGCTCATTTTGGGCTAGACTTTATCTTTTCTTGTGGGGAAAAAAATATCAGAGGATATCTATGTATATCACATGAAATCCTGAGGAAGATCCTATCTAACAATATCTACATGTAAGGTAGAAATTTCATGTTTGTCTTCCAGTACCCTTTGGATTCCAGAAGTGCCTTATTGAATGTTAAGAAAAATAAAAATGGTGGGATTCTGCAGCACATTGCTTTCTTTGAAGAGTACTAATCTACAAAGAAAAGGGATGAATGAGCTGTGAAGATCAACCCTTACAGTAAGACCATATTTACTTTTCCTGTGGTCTTGGTGTATACACACAGTGGTGGGATTCAGCCAGTTCGCACCACTACGGCAGAACCGGTAGCTAATTTTTTGTTGCCCAGGCCCAGAATGGACTTCCGGAAGTGGCAACCATACAGAGAACTGGTTGTTCACATATTTGAATCCCACCACTGTATATATATTAGGCCTTTACCTGACCTACTGAAGCACATGGATGTCTCAAAGGTGCTTTTTCAAGAGGCAACTGGACTGGAGATATATGATGTCATATCCCTCCCTCTCTATTGAGAGAGGTCTGTTCAATTATGACATAGGTGGCATCTTTGACCACTCTTTCAAACCAGCGGTGCTCTCTGTCCAAAATGTGGACTTTGCTGCCTTCAAAAGAGCAGCCTTTGTCTTTTAAATGCAGATGGACTGCTGAATCTTGTCCTGATGGGTTTGTTCTCCTGTGTTGTGCCATGTGTTTATGAAGTTATTGTTTTGTTTCCCCAATGTACAGATCTGCACATGTCTCGCTGCATTGTGCGGCGTACAACATCATCTGTCCCCAGTCTACAACATAGTCCTTTCAGCAGTTCCAAGAAGGCTCCACGCCCATTTGCACCACTCAAGTGACCTTGAGGACACAGATAAACCTCCACGTGGCCTCAACGACTCTCTAAAAGAAGGCAAATGACCAGCTGTCTGCAAGGGGTATAAATCCTTCCATTCGCCACCATCCAGTCAGAGCTGAAGAAGCTTCTTGGATGAGAAGCAAAACATCTTCAAAGAAAAACAAGAAAGTCCAGTTGCCTCCTGAAAAAGCACCTTTGGGTCAACCATGACCTGGATGACTGAGAATCTCTATAGACATTAAGCACATGGAGTGAACACAGAGAGGCATTTATGAGTGATCTGTGCATATGGAAGAGAGTGAGGGGGGCATTTATTATGTTTTCTGTAAAGAGAAAAATGTGTTCTATTAATCAAACCAAGCAATTGTCAACATGTAGCTTTCTTAAGCCAGCAACTTGCCTCCTGAATATAATTCACGGGCCATTGAATTACAGAAATATAAAAGGCAGAGAGTGAAGGCACCCTTATTAAGAAGATAACTTTTATAGGCTATAGTTGGGATTCTTTCCTCCTTGTCTTTAGGAGTTTTATCATGGCTATCTATTTTCTCAGTTTTTCACTGTCTGAGCCGAACAGCCTCTTGATCCTTATTCACACATTGTTTTACACCAGACCCTTGAGTGTCTGCAGAAATTAATATACACTCTTTCTGTTGGAATTCCAGACATTCAATAGAACAACAGAAGGCTTTCTGAGACAAAGTGGAAGTGACATCTTTTGTCAGTAATTTTATCAGAGACAATTCCTTCAGTGGAGGAAGAAGTACAAGCATTTTAGTAGCCAAAGCTACATTTTGACTATTGAATACATAAAGCCACTCTATTATTTTTGTAAAAACATCAATGATATTGTCTATTTATTTTTTTAAAAGGTAGTTGGACAGAGGCATCACTGGGTATGCTATGAAATGAATCAACCAGTTCTAAATCAGGCTGAATTCTCTCTTTTTTTTTTGGCATTGCTAAGAGTGGTAAGCCAATTTGGCTATTCAGATGACATTGTGAGGTTACTTATTAAACACATTTGGGTCCAATGTTTCCAAAACTCATTTAACGTTTTGTTCTGAAAGGACAGTGTCATTTTCCACCCTCTCTCTGCTTGGACAGAGCAATCGGAATAAGAGGTGAAAACTCAATTATAATTAAGGACTATGGTGTTATACCACAGCACATAGGAATAATTATAAGATCCCTGGATGCATTTTCCATTCTTGTTACTGTAGCATGAAGGGGGTCACTCATAAATGTGGCTGAATCATCTTTGTCTTAATTATAAAAATCCCTGGTCAATTCAAGTCAGACAGAAAACTTTCCTGCAGAGTTGATGAGCACATTAAATTGCAACTTGCAATGTCTGAATGAATATGTATGACAGTTGAGATTACTGGCAATCTTCACTTCTTGCTAGATCCCTTCTGCCAATCCAATGTTGAGTTTGGGATCTCGGCAACTAGAAGCTGACAACGATAGGCCATTGTGGACATTATTTTAGATTTCTTAAAATGCCGTGCTTCTAAAGTTGTTTGTTTTCGTGGTCCTGCAGTAAGAGGGAGAATGCACATTGTTATGCAAGCATTCAAAGCTGGCAACTTCCCTCCATTGAGGTCCATACTTCCATTCCCATTTCTGAAGGGAGAGAGGGAGGGAGGGAGGGAGGGAGGGAGGGAGGGAGGAGGAAAGGAAGGAAGGAAGGGAAGGAAGGAAGAAGGAGATAGGGAAGGGAAGGGAAGGGGAAGGGAAGGGAGGGAAGGAGGAAGGAAGGAAGGAAGGAAGGAAGGAAGGAAGGAAGGAGGAAGGAAGGAAGGAAGAAGGAAGGAAGGAAGGAAGGGAAGGGAAGGGAGGGAAGGAGGAAGGAAGGAAGGAAGGAAGGAAGGAAGAAGGAAGGAAGGAAGGAAAAAGGGAAGGGAGGAAAGAAGGAGATAGGGAAGGGAAGGGAAGGGAGGGAAGGAGGAAGGATGGAAGGAAGGAAGGAAGGAAGGAAGGAAGGAAGGAAGGAAGGAAGGAAGGAAGGAAGGAAGGAAGGAAGGAAGGAAAAAGGGAAGGGAGGAAAGAAGGAAGGAGGGCAGGGGAAATGGAAGGGAAGGGAAAGTACTAAATAGATGAGGAAAGCAAGGCAAAAGATCAAGTTAAAAATAATAGGATCCTGTGAAGCACCTCTTCCAGTACGATTGCTGGAATGAACCAGGTTTCAAACTGGTTAGTGACATTGAAGTTATTTGGATGTTATTCATTTAGATGTGGTATCTTGGCAAACATGCCCAAGACCTTGACTTACAACAGTTCATTTAGTGACTATTTGAAGTTACAGCAGCATTGAAAGAAAGTGATTCATGACCATTTTTCACATTTACAACATTTATATCAAAATTCAGACTCTTGACAACTGATTCATATTTATGACCATTTGCAGTGTCCCGGGGTCGTGTGTCCACCTTCTGCGAACTTCTGACAAGCAAAGTCAATGGGGAAGCCAGACTAACAACCATGTTACTGACTTAACAATTGGAGTGATTTACTTAGCAACTGTGGGAAGAAAGGTCATAAAGAGGGGCAAAATTCATTTAACAACAGAAATTTGGAGCTCAATTGTGGTTGTAAGTAAAGGACTACCTGTATCAGTTTATACATTCATTGCAACATGTTTGAGGGAAGTAGTCTAAAGGTTCCATAATAAATCTAGTCTAGTCTAGTCTAGTCTAGTCTAGTCTAGTCTAGTTTAGTCTAGTCTAGTCTAGTCTAGAGTAGAGTAGAGTAGAGTAGAGCAGAGCAGAGCAGAGCAAAGCAAAGCAAAGCAAAGCAAAGCAGAGCAGGAGTAGGAGTAGGAGTAGGAGTAGGAGTAGGAGATAGAACAGAACAGAACAGAACAGAACAGAATAGAATAGAATAGAATAGAATAGAATAGAATAGAATAGAATAGAATAGAATAGAATAGAATAGAATAGAATAGAATAGAATAGAATAGAATAGAACTGGAAGGGACCTTGGAGGTCTTCTAGCCCAGCCCCCTGCTCAAGCAGGAAGACCTACCATCTCAGACAAGTGACTGTCTAGCCTCTTCTTGAAAATTTCCAGTGATGGAGCACCCATGATTTCTGGAGGCAAGCTGTTCCACTGGTTAATTGTCCTCATTGTCAGGAAGTTTCTCCTTAAATGTATTACAATTAAGGAACAAGAATAGCAGCATGATATAGTTTACTTTTTCAGTGTCCAGTGAAACTTGACATGAAATGTGGCTGAATTCAAAATCCCAATTCAGTTTCTAAATAACATTCCAACTTCAACACACTGACCTTTCTGGAACAAGATCTGGAATTCCTGGCCAAACATGGGGGGATTATGTAAAAAACAAAACAAACAAACAAACAAAAAAGTTCAAAACAACCCAATTCTGGAAACTCACTTTTGAAAGAAAGAAAAAAAAAAGGTGAAGGATTTACTGAAATAACATCCATTAAGTGTTAATTAAAATGGCAATTTCATTTCATATTACATTCAGCTGTGCCATTCCGACATTCACACTTGTATAACTGTGACCCAATCTGTCGGCGTGCATTTCCTTCTAACTTCACAATTTCATTATTTCACAACTTTGCGATTCTGCTTGTAGTGATTTAGGAGAGAAAGTGACACTAGGGCAAATATGTGCAAAGTGCTAGCATCTGGAAACACAGTTGGTGACAATGAATATGCTGTAAATTACATTAATATTACAGAAACAGAGAACAGAATGCTTTATTGGTTAGCATTAAAAGTAAGGATCACATCATTTCTCTTTCTCTCTCCTGCTCTGGCACACATTCTCTGTGGATGTTTTAATGTATCCTACAAGGAATATATGGTTCCGTTTTTATCTTAGGCTTCTTAAATCAGCATCATAACGAATGTGAAATCTGGCCATAGCTACTAATACTATTCTGCAAGGAAAAAGCTGCCAACTTCGCTACATAACAGGAGCTTATATCTTCCAGCCCCAGTTTTGAGTGCAGTTGCCCAAATTTACCCAACACTTGTCAGTGAATTTTAATTTCCATTGCAATAGAAAGATATAGAAAATAAGAGTACCGGCTGTAGTTTTATACAGTGATTTCAAGTTCATGTAATTATGTCAGATTTTTCTCAAAAGTGCTTTTTTATTAAAAAGGCAACTGGACAGGTTTTTTTTTGAGGAAGAAGAAGAAGTTTTTGCTTCTCATCCAAGAAGCTTCATCAATTGTGACAACACTTGTGAGAAGCGAAACGTTTTCTACTTCCTCAAAAAACTGTCCAGTTGCCTTTTTAATTTAAAAAACAACAACAACACTTTTGAGGTAACTATGACCTGGATGACTGAGAATCTTCATAGATAGATATTTCAGATTTTCTTCTGGTTTTACAGTACCTACTTCATTGTCTTGTTCCTTTTTAAGTATAATTTCAAATGCTGAAGAAATTAAATCTCTGAAAAAGTCTATTTGTCTTTGTTATAAATTCTATTTCTATTTATGTCCAGGAAAAAATATAACTATATATGCTTTTAACTCCTCTCCTAGGAACACAAACTCAGTTTGGGTATAGGTTGTGCTACTTTTGTGAGTTTTCGCCTATAATTTCTATCCGGTAGCTGCAATCATTTGCATAAAAATCTGTCACAAGAATTATATTTTAAAATCTTTTAAATTTTAAATATATTGTTCTCCCCATTGCATATTTCTAAACATGTTTCGCTTTGATATAATAACTGCTTCAAACAGTTAGAAAATGCAAAACTAATGGATAAATAGGAAATGGAAATAGTTTTGGCTGCCTGGATTACAAAAATGGCATAAAATATGCACACACACATAAACATATATATACATATATGTATAAACATACACATAACATACAAATACAAATACATGTATGTGTTATGTTTGCAGTGCATGTTAAATGCACTGCACATAGTAATAGTGAAATGTAGTTTGCTGTGTTTGCCTTTTCGCCAAAACACTTTTGGTTCATACTTTCCCTAATATGAATAATATCTTTCTATATACATTTGAGTTGCAATCGCGGAATAAAATTCTGAAAGTATAAAATTAGGCACACCTGTGTCCTAATACATGAGGCTGGTCAGGGACAAGATGGGGACAAAAGTTATTTGCTCACCTATTCCCACCCACTCTTATACATTTGGGCAAATTGGCATTGAAACAGCCAATCACCCAAATTTCTAAACCATTTCCAAATATAGGTATTTGTCGACTTATAACAGTTCGTTTCATGACTGTTCAAAGTTACAACAGATCTGAAAAAAGTGACTTTTGATCATTTTTCACACTTATGAACATTGCAAGCATCCCATGATCAAAATTCAGATGCTTGGCAACTAACTTCATGTGAAGTGTTAATACCACTTTACAATGCCTTGGTAAGGCCACACTTGGAATACTGCATCCAGTTTTGGTCACCACAATGTAAAAAAGATGTTGAGACTCTAGAAAGAGTGCAGAGAAGAACAATAAAGATGATTAGGGGACTGGAGGCTAAAACATATAAGGAACGGTTGCTGGAATTGGGTATGTCTAGTTTAATGAAGAGAAGGACGAGGGGGGACAGGATAGCAGCGTTCCAGTATCTCAGGGGCTGCCTCAAAGAAGAGGGAGTCAAGCTATTCTCCAAAGCACCTGAAGGCAGGACAAGAAGCAACGGATGGAAACTAACCAAAGAGAGAAGCAACCTAGAACTAAGGAGAAACTTCCTGACAGTTAGAACAATTAACCAGTGGAACAACCTGCCTCCAGAAGCTATGAATGCTCCAACACTGGAAATTTTTAAGAAGAGACTGGACAGCCATTTGTCCGAAATGGTATAGGGTTTCCTGCCTGAGCAGGGGGTTGGACTAGATGACCTCCAAGGTCCCTTCCAACTCTGTATTCTGTTATTCTGAATAAAATAACTGGATTTTAGAGTTATATCGTGTCCCAACCAGTGCTCGAGAAGCTAATATCTGAAGAACTTTTATCCTATTTACTCCCAGTATTGCCAACAGTTTGCTCTTTCGGTCTCTGAAATCGTCTCATGCCAGATATTATTACTATTATTGTTGTTGTTATTGTTGTTATTGTTGTTGTTATTGTTGTTATTGTTATTGTTATTGTTGTTATTGTTATTGTTATTATTGATCATTGTACAGTCAGCCAAATGTTCATACTGGATTTGGCATTTTTGTCTACCTATCGAGTCCTTACCAAGGACCTGGGATAGGCAGATGTGGATGTTTGATGGTATTACAGATATTGTCGCAGGATGGAAGCAGTTGTTGTTGTTGTTGTTGTCGTCGTCATCGTCATCATCATCATCATCTCATATTTATGACGGTTGCCATGTCCCGGGGTCACGTGATCCCCTTTTGTGACCTTCTGACTAGTAAAATCAATGGGGAAGCCAGATTCACTTAACAACCATATTTCTAAATTAACACCTTCAGTAATGAACAACTGTGGCCAAAAAGATCATAAATTGAGGCAGAAATGCACTTAGCAATGGTCTTGTTTACCAACAGAAATTTTGGGCTCAGTTAGGGTCATAAACCGAGGACTACCTGCAATTCTCCTTTTGGAGAACCTTGGTTCTTTCTTGAAATAGTTCTGATGTTGTTGGAAAAGCCATCCATACATACATATTGTATGAACAAACTCTGTTATATCGTCTTGGTTTCTTATTCAGTGACAAGCAGATTTCATTCTAGGTAGAGAATAGGATCGATGGGAGGAGATAAAATACGGTAGGGAAACGACTTGGTTGAAAAGGGAAACTTAATTTTCTGTCATCTGGTATTTTTATTTGTACATTTTCCCTGTTCCAAAATTTTTTATCGGAAAGAAAGAAAAAAATACCCCAAAGTCTTATCCTCGTAACGCAAATAAAATCTTAGAAAAATGGAGAAAAGCGTTCTTTAATTTCTTCTTAACCATTTTAACACTTTCCATTGTTGCACAGTGAATAATGTGGATTGCACACAGTTTTGCCCTTGGATTTATCAAGGCTACACTCATCCCATCATAATAGATAAGATTTTTTTTTCCCTTTGGCCTTCAGAATCAAAGAATAGAAGACCTATTAATAATTTTTATGCTTGTACATATCGGTCTTATTTACACTGGTAGCTATCAATATAACAAACCCCATTAATTATTTTTAATAATAACTGGCTTTTTTGTTAAGTATCTTGCTTATTCTGCCTCATGAACTAGCATTAGCCAATTTTGCGCTCTGGCTTAGTATCACATTTCCCTAAGCGTCTTATTACCTTGTATTTATCTAAATTAATTTCTGTGCCCTCATGACCCATTTTATGACAGTATATAATCTATCAATCAAATGCCAGCTGGAGTTTCCCCACACATCATGTCACATTTATTTCTGCGTTGCAGTGTCCATAGTATGAATGAGCATGTAGATTTACCCTTAGATGGAAGCAAAGTGATGGCTGAATACTTATTAGTTTCAATTCACATTGACTAAGAAGATCAAGTGTGATTTTTCTCTCTGGGATCTCCAAGTGTGAAATCAAGAGATCGAAAAAAATAGTGTTTTATAGACAGAAGAATAAGAAAGGAAGACTGGCATAAATGAAGTGATATGGTAAAACTGGCCTCTAGGCTGCTCCAAAATGGCTTGCAAAATAACTGGGTAAAAATCTGAAAGTCATTTAAGCAATGATTGGTGTATGAATCCTAAAGAGATGGAGATAGATAGATAGATAGATAGATAGATAGATAGATAGATAGATAGATAGATAGATAGATAGATAGATAGATAGATAGATAGATAGATAGACAGAGAGAGACAGAGACAGACAGACAGACAGACAGACAGAACAGACAGACAGACAGACAGATCACAGACAGACAGACAGACAGACAACAATGATAGATAGACAGACGACCAGACAGACAGACAGACAGACAGACAGACAGACAGACACTGTATATAGATAGACATGCAGACAAACAGAACAGACAGACAGACAGACAATGATGGATGGAATAGGATGGATGGGATAAGACAGACAACAGAACGAAAATGATAGATATATAATAGATAGATATGTTAGATAGATAGATAGATAGATAATAAGATAGATAGTAGTAGATAGATAGATAGATAGATAGATAGATAGATAGGATAGATAGATTAGATAGATGATAATAGAGAGATAGATAGATAGATAGATAGATAGATAGATAGATAGATAGATAGATTAGATAGATAGATGGAATGGATGAATAACACAACAGATTAGATAGATGGTAGATAGATAGACAGACAGCAGACAGACAATGATAGATAGATAGATGACAGACAGACGACAGACATGATAATGGATGGATGGATTGGATGGATGGATGGATGGATGGATGGATGGATGGACGGATGATTGATGATGGATGGATATATAGATAGATAGATAGATGATAGATAGATAGATGTTAGATAGTTAGATAATTAGATGATAGATAGATTCTGATAGATAGATTAGATAGATAGATAGATAGATAGCTAGATAGATAGATAAGATAGATAGATAATAGATAGTAGATAGAAGATAGGATAGATAATAGAGAATGGAATGGATGACACAGACAGATTAATAGTATAGATAGATAATAGATAGATATATAGATGTGGGGGGGGAGATAGATAGATAGATAGATAGATAGATAGATGGATAATGATAGATAGAATATAATAGATATATTCGATAGAAGATAATAGATAGATAGATAGATAGATAGATAGATTATAGATTGGGAATGGATGGATCGACCACAGACAGCTTAGATTCTATAGAAGATGATCAGATAGATAGATAGATAGATAGATCGATAGATAGATAGATAGATAGATAGATAGATAGATAGATAGAGAGATAGATGATAGATAGATAGAAGATAGATGGATGTATGGATAGACAACAGACAGATTGTAGATAATAGATAGATAGATAGATAGATAATAGATAGATAGATAGATAGAGATAATAGATAGATAGAGATAGATAGAATAGATAATAGATATATAGAATAGATAGATAGATAGATAGATAGATAGATAGATAGATAGATAGATAGATAGATAGATAGATAGATAGATAGATGGATGGACGGACGGATGGACGGACAGATGGACAGATGGATGGACAGATGGATGGACAGATAGAAGGTGGTGTGTTTGTCTCTGTGTGTTTGTGTGTGTGTGTGTGAGAGAGAGAGAGAGAGAGAGAGAAAGACAAAGACAAAGACAGACATATGTGTGTGTGTGTGTGTGTGAGAGAGAGAGAGAGAGAGAGAGAGAGATTTGACAGGCATGAAGTCAGGTTCAAATCACAAACTTTGCCTTTTCCATTTTTTTTCTTAAAGACTCCACAGTGAAAACACAACGCACCTAAGGACCTTTCCTATTCTTCCAATATGCAGATTCGGTATTGTCAGTTTAGTTATTTTCATAACTTTTTTACTCTGGCATTATTACAGCTCGCTGCCATGGCTCAGGGAAGATATTTCACAACCTCACATTTAGGCAGGATTGCAGGACACAGTTGCTGACCTTCAACAATACAAGAGTGTGAGGTAAACTGTCTTTTTACTCCCTGGACAGGCTCTCAGTGGAGAAGATCCTGCCATACAAGAACGACCTTTTAAGAGGATAATGGTCGCTAGATGGTGCTTAGCAAGACACAGCAGGTAACCCCGGCTGATCTCAAAAACCCTAAGCAAGGTTTAGTACTAGTAGTAGATAACAACACCATCACCAAATCACAATATTTTTTATTTTATTTTAAATCGCAGCAGAAAGCCCTAACAAATTCCACACTGTTGTCGAGAAATCTGCAGGAAATCAGGAAATGAGTCTCAACACACAAACCTGAAAACACATGAGCAAATCTGGATACAAAACCTCAAATTATGCCCAAAGAGAAAGAGAGAATTGTCAGCTGGTTTCCATCCATCTGACATAACTTGGGAGTGGCCCAGAAGACTCCAACTGTTGATGTCTGATAGGAAGCATCCATCTGGCAAAGCTGCAGCGGGCAGGGATGAATGACAAGGCAACAGGTTAATCCAGAGCAAGCAGAACAATTGTAAGGCACACAGAAAACCCCATAGGGAAAGACTACTAGACCCTGCCTGTCTTGAGAGGAAATCTGATATTTTTAAATTTCAACAAGTTTTGGAACAGTAAACTATCTCAGACAAAGCGTGCTAGAAATTGAGCAGATGTGAATGTCTCAGTTGGTTCTTCATGAGTGGACTCTTAATTTTCTAATTAATGCTTCTTTCCTCCATTAGATTCCTTCTTGGATAGTCCAGTCTGAGGCCGGTTACATCTCTTTTCTACAATGCAGAACCTTAAGCAAGTTGTCACGTCAAGAGGAGTTCCTTCTCCTCTTTATTTATAATTGCATTAAGGAAATGATGTAGATGGTTTTGATATGATTTGCCGTTCGAAAAGAATAATAATAGTTGTCAAGTAATCTCCTCCAAGTGGTGGCTCATTAAATCAACTGCCTGGTTTCTTTCTCCACGAAATCAGTACTGCTGGAGAAATTATTATCTAGTTTTCTGCTGTTGTTTTGCAGTTTACAACCCTTCAGCAATTCGGAAGTTTATGTTGTTTAGTTGGCTTCTTAGTTTTTAACAAGGTGGACCAATTCCAACAATACACCAATAACACTCTAACAAGCATAAGAAACAAGTTCCACCCACCCCATTTTTTTTTTTTTGCCAAACCCACATACTGTCAAAGGAATAGAAATTAGAAGTATTTGCAATTCTCCAAATGCTGCAATCCTACTTACATTTTTTAAAAAAACAGCTGATGAAACTGCGAGTAAAATTGTTTACGCTGTATTAATGAAACCCATTCAGAACAAATAGGAAAGGGATAATAGAAAAAATATTATAATACTTTAGAAAAAAGGGGAGAATTAAAAAAAAAATATATAGCAATAGCAACAGTACCTAGACTTATATAGTGCGTCATAGTGCTTTGCAGACTTTTCTAAGTGGTTTACAGAGTCAACATATTGCCCCCAACAATCTGGGTCCTCATTTTACTGACTTCGGAAGGATATATAAATATTGGATGAAGTCTGCATGAAAAACATGTATGGATTTTCACATATATATATATATATATATATATATTTCTTTAAATGTTATTGCTACTGAAATTAAGGGAGTAAATATCAACTAGTCAATGCTAATTGGAAGTAATTTGAACGTTACTCTTATCCAGAGACACCTTCCTTCTACTCAAAAAGAAATAAACACAGCTATTAGTGATGACCCTTCATTTATTTTAATTCCCTTTCCTCTCTAGATAAGCACGATGGCATTGGTTTCACCAATATTCTAAAATTGTATTTCTGTATCTGGGCAAGTTCCATATGTGTAACTTCAACATAAATTCTGAACAGTGACTATTCTAAGAATAGAAGGAAGGCTTGCCTCCCAAAGTTGTGAGTGCTCCATTTTTAAAAAGAAATTGGACAGTCATTTGACCAGAATGACCAGAATGATATATAGGGTTTCCTGCCTGAGCAGGGGGTTGGACTAGAAGACCTCCAAGGTCCCTTGTCAGCTAGATTATTATGAGATTCCACAAGCCTTTGTGGAATTGGCAAGTTTGACTCCCTTTCTAAATTGAGACAAATTCCCTTGGGACCTTTGTAATTCTCTCTTCTCAGGAGTCCTTGGCGCTCTCTGAGCTTGGTTGTTTTCGTGATGATATTTCATTATATTAAGTGCACTGATGATGTTACCTAGTTGGGTAACGAAACATCAGAGAGCACTAAAGACCCCAAAGTTTGACCCTGAACTACAAATTTTCTCTTCTATTGGAATGTCACCAGTGCAAAAGAATATGGGGTTTATATAGTAGTTACATGAAGCTCCTGATGGTGTTCCCTAGTTGGGTAATGAAATGTCTGCAAGAAAATAACCAAGCTCAGAGAGCACCAAGGATCCTACAGTTTTTAAGAAGAGATTGGACAACCATTTGTCTGAAATGGTATAGGGTTTCCTGCCTGAGCAGGGGGTTGGACTAGAAGACCTCCAAGGTCCCTTCCAACTCTATTATTATTATTATTATTATTATTATTATTATTATTATTATTATTATTATTATTATTATTATTATTATTATTATTATTATTATTGTTATTATTATTATTATTATTATTATTATTATTATTATTATTTAGTATTATTATATTATTCTTATTATATTATTATTATTATTATTATTATTATTATTATTATTATTATTATTATTATTATTATTATTATTGGGATTTAGTTTTACTACCTAGGAGTAGAATATCATAACATTTCAGTTTGGGCAAAATAAAACTGAGAATCAGTTTCTGTTTTGTCATGTTGTTTAGTGACTATTCCCCCCCCCCCATTTTTAAGAAGTTGGGCTCAGACACTATTGTGTAATGGCCTTGCAAACTTATCTATCGTTGTGGCATAGGTTGTCTTTGCAGATAAAGAGACACAAGTGATGCATTTTGGGGGAAATGGTGAGCCAAAGCTTTTGGTTTTCAGTTCATACTCTTTGTATCTGGGGACCATTTTAGAGACAAGTTGGGAGTTAGCTATAAATTCACAGATTTTCTGGAGGAATATTTAAACTAAACAGCGGGGACAGTGAGTTAATTGATACAGAACATCCCTGTCCCCGGCAATCTAAAAATTATAGGGCTATCAGTGCATGTAACATAGATGTGTGTGTGGACAAGAATATCAACCTTGCTTTCAAGCAAAATCAAGCTTCTAACAGCGAGTGCCACACAAAGTGCACTAACCAAATAGGTGGTAAGACAATAGGGGAACTCAGGCACCACACAGGTCACGCAGAAAGTAAACACAGGGTCAGTCATAAAGGACTCAAATGTCTATACACCAACGCACAGAGTATGAACAGCAAACAGGGTGAACTAGAAATTCAGGTTAATGAGGGCAGATATGATATTGTTGCCATTACGGAAACATGAGGGATGAAACCCACAAATGGAACACATAGTTAGAGGGATTTAAATTATTTAAAAGAAACAGACCAAATAAAAGAGGAGGAGGAGTTGCTCTATATGTAAGAAATAACTACATCTCTACAGAAATAGAGCACAACAATGATGAAAACTGTCTTGAATGCATTTGGGTCAATATAAAAGGGGGAAAAATGACATTGCCATAGGTGTATACTACAGGCCACCCAACCAAACAGAGGAAATAGATGAACTTTTTGCTAGTCAGCTAACTAAGGTATGTAGGAAACACATCACAATAGTAATGGGGGACTTTAACTACCCTGACATCAACTGGGAGACAAACTCTGCACCAAGAGGAAGATCAAACAGATTCCTTGCAAACCTAGCAGACAGCTTTGTCTCCCAAAAAGTAGAGAAGGGAACTAGGGGATTAGCCATTTTGGATCTAATTCTCACTAACAGAGATGAAATGATAGAAGGTGTTGAAGCCACAGGAACCTTGGGAGGAAGTGATCATGCAATATTGGAATTCAACATTATGGAAGCACAAGCACTAGAACACAGCCAAACTAGAGTCTTGGACTTTAAGAGAGCTAATTTCAATAAACTTAGAGAGGGTTTGGGAAGGATTCCATGGATGAGAATCCTCAAGGGGAAAACAACTCAAGAAGCTTGGGAAATTTTGAAAAGTGAGATAATAAAAGCCCAGTCTAGCACAATACCAACAAAGAGGAAAAATAACAGCTCTCAAAAGAAACCAGCATGGCTGCATAAAGAACTCTCTGGTAAATTGAAAGATAAAAAGGACAAGTATAGAAAGTGGAAAGAGGGGCACATAACTAAGGCAGAATATCAACAAATAGCCCGAGCCTGCAAATATGAAGTGAGGAAAGCTAAGGCTCAAAATGAACTAAGGCTTGCGACCAAAGTCAAAAATAACAAAAAAAGCTTCTTTCAACATGTAAAAAACAAGAAAAAAGTAAAGGAAATGATTGGTCCATTAGTGGGTGAAAGTGGCAAGAAGGTGACAAGCAACAGGGAGAAAGCATAACTATTTAACTCGTTTTTTGCATCTGTCTTTACACAAAGGGAAAAAACAGACCAATCTACCAAAAATAGTGCCATAAAAAACAGAATAGAAATGCAAGTTAAGATAGGCAAGAAAATGGTAAGTGAGCACCTGTCCAGCCTAGATGACTTCAAATCACCAGGACCAGATGGATTATACCCCAGGGTTCTCAAGGAACTGGCAGATGTGATCTCAGAACCATTGAACTATATTTTTCAAAGATCCTGGAGCACTGGGGAACTACCGGAGGACTGGAAAAGAGCTGATGTAGTTCCCATCTTCAAAAAAGGAAAAAAAAATGGACCCAGGAAACTACAGACCTATCAGCCTGACCTCAATACCTGGGAAGATTCTGGAAATGATAATCAAACAACGAATCAGCGAACACCTAGAGGCAAACAAAGTCATTACTAAAAGCCAACATGGGTTTGTCAAAAACAGATCATGCCAGACAAATCCTATTGCATTCTTTGACCAAATGACAAAATTAGTGGATCAGAGGAATGCTGTAGATATAATTTACTTGGACTTCAGTAAGGCATTTGATAAAGTAGATCACAACCTACTACTTGATAAGATAGAAAAATGTGGGTTAGACAGCATCACCACCAGATGGATTCGTAGCTGGCTGACCGGCCGTACTCAGCGTGTGGTCCTCAATGGAACCGCATCTACATGGAGGGAAATGTGTAGTGGGGTGCCCCAGGGCTCTGTTCTGGGCCCAGTGCTCTTCAACATCTTCATCAATGATTTGGACAAGGGGATAGATGGGGAAATCATCAAATTTGCAGACGACACCAAACTGGCAGGAATAGCCAACACTCCAGAAGACAGGCTTAAGATACAGGAGGATCTAGACAGACTTGAACACTGGGCGCTATCTAAAAAATGAAATTCAGTGGTGAAAAAAGCAAGGTTCTACATTTAGGCAAGAAAAACCAAATGTACAGGTATAGTATAGGGGGTACCTTGCTCAATAGCAGTAACTGTGAGACGGACCTCAGAGTCCTAGTGGACAATCACGTAAATATGAGCCAGCAGTGTGCTGCAGCTGCCAAAAAGGCCAACACAGTGCTAGGCTGCATTAACAGAGGGATAGAATAAGTATTAATACCACTTTACAATGCCTTGGTAAGGCCACATTTGAATACTGCATCCAGTTTTGGTCAACACGATGTAAAAAAGACGTTGAGACTCTAGAAAGAGTACAGAGAAGAGCAACAAAGATGATTAGGGGACTGGAGGCTAAAGCATATAAGGAACGGTTGCTCGAATTGGGTATGTCTAGTTTAATGAAGAGAAGGATGAGGGGGGACATGATAGCAGTGTTCCAATATCTCAGGGGCTGCCACAAAGAAGAGGGAGTCAAGCTATTTTCCAAGGCACCTGAAGGCAGGACAAGAAGCAACGGATGGAAACTAATCAAGGAGAGAAGCAACCTAGAACTAAGGAGAAACTTCCTGACAGTTAGAACAATTAACCAGTGGAACAACCTGCCTCCAGGGGCGGTGAGTGCTCCAACACTGGAAGTTTTTAAGAAGAGACTGGACAGCCATTTGTCAGAAATGGTATAGGGTTTCCTGCCTGAGCAGGGGGTTGGACTTGATGACCTCCAAGGTCCCTTCCAACTTTATTATTATTATTATTATTATTATTATTATTATTATTATTATTATTATTATTATTATTATTATTATTATTATTATTATTATTATTATTATTATTATTATTATTATTATTATTATTATTATGGTCCTTTCCAACTCTGTATTCTGTTCTAAGTAAAGACTTCTTCAATTTTCATGAAATCCTAAAACAGACACATCATTATTGTATTAATTTCTCAAGCAAATTCCAGCAAACTCAAACTTAATGTAGGCATGTGTGTGTGTGTGTGTGTTTGTGTGTGTGTGTTTTCATTTAGTGTTCCACAATTTTGCTCCTAGAAGCATAAAGAATTGATAGGTTTATCTTTATTTCTTCAATTTATATCCTACCTTTCTAGTCAACTGGGTAAGGAAGACAACTAATAATAATTAAAATGCAGAATATAAAAAGTAAACAAACCGAGAGAAATTTAAATTAATGCTATGTGTAATTGGATTACTCGTTCACACTTATTACCTTATAACATGATTCTGCTAGTGTCAGGTATGATATGCCTGTTTTGCATAAGGAATATAATTCATATAAACCTCTGAATATATATTTTTTTATTAAGGAAGTGTATGTGCCACTGTTAATGGTTCTTGGGCAACTTGCAACAATCCAATTAACCCACGTTAGAAGCACATCCAAGGTAAACTACAACAATGTCATATTTCATTATTGAGAGAATTCCTGGCCCTAGCTGTGTGGAGAAGTTAACACAAACCTTTCACTTCCTCCATGTTGTAGCTGTAGTTCTCAAATGGATGAAATAAATTAAGCTTTTATGAGAGCTGATGGTAGGATCAGCAGAGAGAGACTTTGGAAGCTAGTCATGACTAGAAATCTGCTCTTGAAACCAAAAGAAGTCTCAAGGCCACCACTGGATTGGCAGCAACTCCAGGAGACACTTGGAAGTCCTGGAAGAGGTTACCAAGAGGGAGATAGTTGCTAGGGGTCCCCAGTGGTGGGATTCAGCCGGTTCGCACCACTTCGGCTAATTTTTTGTTGCCCGGGCCCAGAATGGACTTCCGGAAGCGGCATCCACACAGAGAACTGGTTGTTCGCATATTTGAATCCCACCACTGGGGGTCCCTAGTAGCTCAGAGCCGATAGTTGGCACGGTGTTGCTTATTTCTTTGGCGTTGGGAAAGGGAAAGTAAATATGGTTGATTATATAAAAGCTGAGAGAACCTTTGATTAGAGGGTACTTTGTGTCAGATACTTCTCTGACAATCTTTTTCCTCACCTGGAAGAAAGCGTTCCTAGGTTATGATTGTTGTGAGTCCTCGCCTGCCAGCAGATCCGGCAGCCGAGTCCGATGAATCGGACGAGGGGGAAGGGTTGCCTGGGGTCACATCAGAGTCTGTGGAAGGCTCTGAGGAGCACAAAGACTCAGAGCTAGATGTGACACCGGGCCCATCTAATCACGCTCAGGCAGAGAGATAGCTGAGTTGGGGGTCTGAACTGAGCAAAGAGGAGGAGCAGCTGGGGCCTGTTCCAGATGCACGGATGCGCAGGGAGGACAGTGGAGGGCGGTGGGGCAGCTCTCCAGGAAAAATAAAAGACTCTAAGAAGCCATGCCATGGCTGGACTATAAAGAGGAGAGGTGTGGGAAGGGCTGGTTACCGAAGGCAAACCGTTCATGCTACGGCTTCATGCTTCTGTCCTTGGATTTCTTCCCTCAGGATTCTTGGACATTTAACCAGGTTTGTTGGATTTCTGTGTGTTTGAGTGACTTAAACCTTGAGCATTCCAGCTGAGAACTCAGAGACTGACTCTTGTTCGTTTCAACAGCTAAAGGTTGGAGTTTTGTTCCATAAAAGCTGTGTCAAAATAAAAGGGGTTTATCTTACCAAGTCCTGCCTTGTTCAACGCAAAGGGGTTTTTCCTCGCGAGTAAGCGGTTGAGCAGTATTCGCGGGGGCTGGGACAGAACAATGATTATTTGCTAATTCTTATATCTTAAAGAGAAAGGGGTTTTTTTGTCTCTGTGTGTATAAGTAATTGTCAGGTGAGAAACACCAGGTCCACATGTGAAGGTCCAATTAAACTGATTTATTGCTAAAAACCTATGTACAGGAATCTTCTCAGCTAATGGCTAGCACCTGCTTGGAGTTTGATAAGGGACAATGGAATTCAAGGGAGATTGGATTTAGTCAGCTTGTGGCTACGAAGGGATTCTAGGCTGATTCCTCTTTTCACTACACCCCCAACTTCTATTTCTTCTTCTACTACAGTAATGCACCAAATTCCAAGATAATCTATTTGCTGATTGAAAATATTCAAATAAATATCATATTTAAAACCTCTGGGCTCCAATGAGCTCCCTTTCCATTTAATCCCCCCCCCCCCCCCCCAAAAAAAAAAACTGCATTAAAATACTTTCCGGTATTTTTCAAATGGGAAAAAACTGAAATACATTTATTAACCATTTCAGCATGTCTTTAATCATTCTCTTTTTTTTCAACTTCCATGTTTTCACCAGACATTGATTTGATGTTCAAGGATAACCTGTCATTTGAAATATTCATGAATTAGAACCTGTCAGAACTTTATGTCAGAACGAAAGCAAAATACCTTTTAAGTTAATAAAAAAAGAAGGATGTTTCTCCCAATATGTCTGCTAAATATTATGAATCAATCTAATCTGGGAAGAGAGGATTATTCACAATAGGTACATTGTTCAAGTTCCCATATACTGTCAACATAATGCTTCATAAATTTTCCACAGGTCCTTTTTGTTTTGAATATGAGTTACTGATAGAAAACGTACACAATTTTTTTAAAGAATATATGGATTCCAATGCTATTATGTCTAGAATAAAAGTAGCGACCTCAGCTGAACTAGCTTGTCTAGAGATCTCAAGCAGTCTATTTATTCTGGAAACTCCAGAATCCCTGGCTGAGGAATTCTGGGAGTTGAAGTCCACAAGTCATAAAAGGGCCAAGTTTGAAGACCCCTGCTTTAAAGTTTGGGGAGTAGGAAAGCACACCTTAGTTTACTCCATGCATATGGCAGGTGAAGGAGATAGGTTCATCTCTGTGGCTTTGATTGAGTTTTCTTTGTTGGACTTTCCTTCTTGTATTCCTGATCCACCTTCTGTTGTTGTTTTTTTTGCAGAATTCTAATGCTGACAGCCACAGTATAGATTGACTCATTCAAAAATGTATATAAGTGAATTAGAACATCTTCTGTGCATCTCATCTAAAGATGAAGTCTCTTTCAAGTCTGTTAACCTTATGGATATGATCAGTTCTTGTCAAAAATATAGAAATAGTTCACCACTGGGTATCTACAGTATCCAGTTCTCCAGTCTAGCCTATGGTCTACTTTCCAAGCACTAACAAGGTACAATCCAGTTGGCATTTCAAGTTGAACTAAGTGCCACCACGAAACTGGACTAATTTTCCCTCAAAGTTCAGCCTTGGCCCTAGTGACAACATTATATCTAAAAATGAGAGTGGGATTCTCATCTAATAAACAAACAAACAAACTTGTTGCTGCACAATGACTGGGGCTCTGGAAGGAGTGCCAACATCCCAAAAAATAGGTTTAAGATCCAGATGGATCTCAACAGACTTGAACACTGGGCCCTATCTAACAAAATTCAATTCAGTGTAGAGAAAAGTAAGGTTTTCCACTTAGGCCAGAAATATCAGCCAGAAGTGTGCTACATGCACCAAAAAGCCTTTGCAATCCTAAGCTGCATTAACAGAGGGATAGAATCAAGATCACATGAAGTGTTAGTACTGTTTTATAAGGCCTTGGTAAGACCACACTTGGAATACTGCATCCGGTTTTGGTCACCACAATATAAAAAAGATGTTGAGACTCTGGAAAAAGTACTGAGAAGATCAACAAAGAAGATTAGGGGGCTGGAAGCTAAAACATATGAAGAACAGTTGCAGGAATTGGTTATGTCTGGTCTAGTGAAAAGAAGGACTAGCAGTGACATGATAGCTGTGTTCCAATATTTGAAGGGCTGCCACAATCATCGGGGCCCAACCTATTTTCCAAAGCATCAGAAGGCAAGACAAGAAGCAATGGTTGGAAACTAATCAAGGAGAGAAGCACTAAGAAGAGGAACTAAGAAGAAACTTCCTGACAGTAAGAACAATAAACCAGTGGAACAGCTTGTCTTCAGATGTTGTGGGTGCTCCCCCACTGGAAGTTTTTAAAAAGAGATTGGACAACCATTTGTCTGAAATGGTATAGGGTTTGAGCAGGGGGTTGAACTAGAACACTTTCAACTCTGTTATTCTGTTATTCTTTTGTAGATTTCCCAACATTTGCAAGTTATCATTGTTTGATGGTGATATTATTTATTATTAAAAAATTAACAAATTGAAACTTGAACATTTTCAAGGCTTTGAATAGTTCCCCTGCCCTTCTTTCTGTCCTGGCCACTTTTTACAGAGGCATGATTGAGAGTGTCTTAACAAACTGCATCACTATCTGGTTTGGTGGTAGCAGAGCCTCAGACTGAAGGTCCATACAGAGAGTGGTAAGGACAGCTGAGATGATTATAGGAGGCTTGCTTCCCATTATTTAGGACACCGCTTATAAGAACTATGTGATTAGAACTCAAAGCATTGTTAGAGACCCCACACACTCACTTCACGGTCTGTTTCTGTTGCTCCCTTCTGGGAGGAATTTTCAAAGTATTTCTAGCAGGACTACCAGATTCTGTAACAGCTTTGTTCCCTATGCCATCCATCTGGTAAACTTGCAAGATTCACTTTTCTCGCCATGTATATGTATACATCTTAACTAGACTGTGTTGTTTCTCTGGGTCATATATATGTGTCTATGTGGGTATATGCATAATTTTTTTGTCATGTTTATGCAGTGTATATTGGAGATGATTACCCTTTGAGAGCTGTCTGCAATGAAATCTCATTTTAATGTATGCTGATTAATGTACATTTAAAGTGACAATAAAATTATTATTGTATTGTATTGTATTGTATTGTATTGTATTGTATTGTATTGTATTGTATTGTATTGTATTGTATTCGATTCCATTCCATTCCATTCCATTCCATTCCATTCCATTCCGTTCCATTCTATTTGAACTTCTTGTTTCCAAAAGAAACTTGCCACAATCCCCTTTAATGAGTTAATGGTCCAACTGTGGAATTCCCAGGATTCAGCATAAGAGCTAACAATTTTACACTATCAGTCTATAGCAGTGGGGAAGTCTGTTTTTTTGTACTTTGAAATACACTGCTGATCGATCAGACACAGCCCTTCCTATTTTACCCTAACTGTAGCCAAAACTACGAATGCTTTGACGAGGCAATCCAATTTTTTAGGAGGAGTATTCTGGTGAGATGAAAAACTTGGTCACGAATATTTACACTTGAAGATAATCTTGCTGGAGGCCCATTCAAACATATCAGTCTTTTAAAATACTAATTACTTGTGTTGATTCTTTAAAGTTTGGGAAGATTTCAAGGTCAGCATGTCTTTTGAAGATATTCAAATTTCTCTGGGTTTTTTTTATTATTATTGCTGTCAACCTGAATGTATCTGAAAGTTTCAGACTGATTGAAGTTTGTTTATTCAAGGATGTGGAATACAGTAGAGTTCTCCAGCATCATTTAGATTCGCAGGATGAGGTAATTAACATCTCCAGTGCATAGATCATAGCAACAATTTGGCAGCAATCTCTTCATAGATTATTTAAGATAGCATTGTGAATTGACCACACAGGAAAGTTCTTTGAACCTGTAAATGTTCCCAGGCAAAACAGGGTATGTAATGGCTTCAATTGACATCCATCCATCAGCATCATGGTGAAGCATCTGTGACTACCACATTATACTAACTACCAGTATTAATAATTCATAAATATTTGATACTTGAATCAGTTAATTATATTTATTTCACCATGTAGGTTGTATGTGCTATTGATTTCTCTATCATTAACACAGCATCCAAGCAAAATACAGTGCATTCCTGGGAGAGCCAATATCACCTTTCTTGTGAATCTTCAATGTTAGGCAGGCATGCTTCCATCAGTCCTTCCCCCTGAAGGAAGAAGGTGAACATGTCCAGGGGGTCACCAAGGGATCAACTCAAGACAAATTTTAAATTTGTGATGTGAATTATAGTCATTTCCAGAGAGAGACATGGAGTTACTTCCACATTGCCTCCTGTTCATGTCCTGTTCTGCATTAGATTGTTCATTATAACGCACAAGCTAAAATAATTACATTTTGAGGTTTTAAAAAAGAGGCTATTTCAGCAGATTTTTGAACAACATTTTGTAGGTCATTTTGGGGGAGACACATGTGCAGAGAAAATGGAAGTTCTCATGGAGAGAGAGAGAGACAGAGTCAGAAACAGAGACAGACAGACAGACAGAGACAGAAACACACACAGAGAGAGAGAGAGAGTCAGAGAGAGACAGAGACAGAGAGAGACAGAGAGAGACAGAGACACAGAGAGAGACAGAAACAGAGAAAGAGAGAGACACAGAGAGACACAGAGAGAGAGACAGAGAGAGACAGAGACAGAGAGAGAGAGAGACAGAGACAGAGACAGAGAGAGACAGAGACAGAGAGACAGAGACAGAGACAGAGACAGACAGAGACAGAGAGAAGAGACAGAGACAGAGAGAGACACGAGACACACCCACACACACACAGAGAGAGAGAGAGACGAGAGACAGAGACAGAGAGACAGAGAGACAGAGAGAGAAAGAGACAGAGAGAGAGAGAGGAGAGACAGAGACAGAGACAGAGACAGGAGAGACACAGACACACACACACACACAGAGAGACGAGAGAGAGAGAGAGGAGAGATGAGAGAGAGAGAGAGAGAGAGAGAGAGAGAGAGAGAGAGAAGCACACAGGATCAGCTACCAATGCTCTTCCAGGACAGAGAAAACAAGAAGGGAGGAGAGAGCACTTGAAATTGGAATTAAACTAAAACGAGGTTAACTTTGTTGTAACACAAAAAGAGAGCACAACACAGAAAGCAGCGTTGAAGAATTTGGCATGCACATGTGTTGCCTTCAAGGGCTCAAGGCAATAAGAAGCATCCAAGGAAGTTTAAATGGTGGCTAGACTGAAAAGAGGCTGGGATGGTGCTTGGAAGGAGCCCTCCCAGAGTGCTGGTACTGCTACTTAGAGAGGAAAGAAACCAATGGGCAGTTAGCAATCAGTTCCCTACCGATTGTTGGAATGCATTATTTCAGAGCGAGCAATTAATTAAGTAAGCAAACTGTTTTATATGCTCATCTCCGGCCAAATATATAACCATTATAGAACTGAGCATATTAGAAATCGATTTGCAATTGTTTTAATAAAAAAAAAACACAACACCCAACCATTTAAAGGAAACATTTAAAAGTAGCTAATGAACCATCACAAAGAGAGTCATCCAGGTTCAAAGAGCTGGTTATGTTTTCCACTAACTTTCTGGTGTTATCTCAAAATGCTCGGAAAAGCTAGGATTTTCACCAAAGATGAGTGATGGAAAGGTATTCTGCTTTTAAGAACACTAATATGGACCTGGGTTTTTTGTTTTACTTTTTTAACATATGCATAATTTATATGTCTAGATTATGTCATCTATCTGTCTGTCTATTATCTGTCCATCTATATCATCTCTCTGTCTCTCTTTATCCCTCTCCATTCATGTATCCATCTATCCATCCAGGTATCCATTCATCTATGTATTCATCCATCCATCTGACCACCCACCCACCCATTCTCTTTATATAGGTTCCCCTTAAAAAAAATACTTCCTAATTGCCTCTAAAATTAGTCATAGAAATAGTGGTGTCCCTGGGGATGAGGGTCCAAATTGGGAAGATGGCGAATGTGTAGTCTACTGATGGAACATTGATTTATAATTGTATTAATCTCCATTAATATACGGCTTGAAGCTTAACACCTCTAAAACCAAGATTATGGTCGTCAGCAAACAACCCATTAACTTACCACCAGTAAATTCAGAAGGAACACCACTAGAAAAAGTTGAAAGGATCACGCACCTCGGTTCTAATTTACATGAAAGCTGGGACGTGACTGCTGAAGTAAAGACAAGGATAGAGAAAGCTCGAACAGCATTCTTCAAAATGAAAAAGGTCTTCTGCAGTCACGACATAAGCCTAAGACTGAAAATCAGGCTTGTCAGATGCTATATTTTTTCCTATCCTGCTCTATGGAGTAGAGAGTTGGTCTCTGACAGAAGGCCACCTGAAGAGACTAGAAGCATTTGAAATGTGGATTTACAGGCGCCTGTTACGTATAAGCTGGGTTGACAAAATCAGAAATGAGGTGATAAGCCACCTGGGAAAGCCAAGGGAAATCATCAAAACAATTAAAAAACGAAAGTTAGAATATTTCGGACATGTGATGCGACACCCAGAAAAATACAGTATACTCCATTTAATCCTCCAGGGAAAGATTGAAGGCAAACGAGGTCCAGGCAGAGGAAGAACATCGTGCCTTCAAAATCTAAGGGACTGGTTTGGACAAAACTCAGCAGCACTTTTTCGTGTGGCTGCCGATAAAAACAGGATTGCCAACATGATCGCCAACGTCCGATAACGGATATGGCAGAAGAAGAAGAAGAAGATTAATCTCCATCCCTATTAGGATAGTCAGTGGTTTATCTGGAGTTGTAATAGAAATAATGTCTCAGAGAGGAGATTGTTGATGGACTGAAAGATCTCCACTGCTTTCCCATTGCCTACCAGGCCCAGTTTCATGCTAGTACTGATCTTTAAAGGATTTAACTATCTGCAAATCTCTCCCACTAAAAACCCCTTCTTATGAGCTGCTTAGAACAACAGGATAGCCCCTTCAAAGTGTTAGCTATCTAGCACATGGGAGGCAACAATGCAATGAAATCAGCTATGCTTATGATACGAACCCAATGTTTTCCATTTAACCAGATGTGTGTTTAGCATCTAAGCCCTCCTGACACTTCAGGGAATAAACTAACACAAAGCCATGTGAAAGAATAGCAACAGAATTAGAGAAGTAAATAACCTTGCCAATTTGGGTGATTTAATAAGAGGGTCTGTCTTTCCCGACAAAGAAAGTGGATAATCAAGGAGTAAGCAAATCCTTTTTTTTTTCAATAGGAAATGCTTGAAAGCTATTTCTGGGTGAGATGGAATCAAAGGAAGCTTAGCATTCTGAAATACATTTGCTAGCCTGTAATTATTATGCTTTAAGATTCCCCAAAGCATTACAGTTTAACTAAGCCATTGGGAAGGAGATGATAAAAAAAAGAGAGAGATAAAAGTTGGGAAGTAGGGAAGCAAGTTCCAGTGCAGACACCAAAGCAAAGAGAGATGGAAGACAGTGTGAGAAATGAAACAATATAGCCTATTGATCTTTTATTTTACAACTGGGCCTAGGTGAATTCAAACAGGCCTCACAAAGAAGAAATGAACCAATGTTTTAACTGGGTTGGTTTCACAATATGAAAGAACTATTTGCAATTTGCTATGCAGCTGCTTTTTGTGTAATATGATTTTGCAAAATAGATGGTTTCATAAGTATATTTGGAACAAGAAGGTTGGAACTCCGCGAAATAGAGAACTGAAAGTAGCAGATGGATAGTAGTTTCAGATGTACTGTACACGGGTATGTGTGGAAACTGACAGTCAGCAAGAAAGGACAAGGAACTGATTTCTTGAATGTTGCAAGATAGTGACCACCTGTGTGTGGTCGTCAAGGAAAAGGGTATAAAAGATAGAACTCAGAACCAGCTCCGGGTCACTGGCCAATAGCCCTCCTTGCTGAGACTACTATGTCATTGGTCCTCATTGCAATGAGTTGTTAATGTAAGTGATGTTTATGTCTGTTCCAAATTATTAATGAAATAAACCTCTGAACCTTAAAGTAAGAAATATTGTTTTGTGTTGCTGTCTCTTGTCTCTTTCATTGGGTTTTTCCACGACAAAAGACTGTAATGGAAAGAGAAAGTAGATGGTAATGATGAATGGGGGAGATGGAAAGGAGAAGTTAAATAAACAGTGGTGGGGAACATAAGAAAAAGGCATTGCAATTTTATTTACAGGGTATGTTGATGAAGATGTGAGCATATGGAGGAAGTGGGGGGAAAAAGACACTTAGAATGAAGATGTTTGAAGAAAGGATACTTGTCAAAGCGACAGATGTTGTCTAGATACAAAGTGGATGTTAAAACTTGAGATGTTTCCCAGCAGAACTGGATGAGGTGATAGCACTGAAATCGAAAAATAGGGAGAGAGAGAAAAAACCAAACCATGACTATGTAACCAAAGTGGATGGGTACTGCAATACTTTCCAGAATTGCATAGAATATGTTGTCTGGATATCTTGTCTCAGGACTCAAAACCCATCTGATCAGCTAGTGACTTCACATTTCCTCCTGACCTAGAGTTTCAGTGTAGGCTAGAAATAAATATCTTAGAACTCAAAGAACATGGCCTTATCTGCTTAGTAGCAGTAGACCGGAGGACAAGGCTCAGATGTTCCAATATCTCAGGGGCTGCCACAAAGAAGAGGGAGTCAAGCTATTCTCCAAAGCGCTGGAAGGCAGGACAAGAAGCAATGGATGGAAACTAATCAAGGAGAGAAGCAACCTAGAACTAAGGAGAAACTTCCTGACAGTGAGAACAATCAAATAGTGGAATGGCTTGTCTTCAAATGTTGTGGGTGCTCCATCACTGGAAGCTTTTAATAAGAGACTGGACAGCCATTTGTTTGAAATGGTATAGGGTGTCCTGCTTGTCTTTGGACAAGAAGGCCTCCAGGATCCCTTCCAACTCTGTTATTCTGTTATGATGAGTTATTTTACTTATAAAAGTAAGTACAAAAAATCAATTAGTAAAAAAGAAAGTCTACCCAATATTGTCAATATGTGCCAGCTAACAAGTGGGTGTTGTATTTGGAAGTAAATAACATCTGGATGGCCTTCAGGAGCAGCCCTGTGTGAGTACCCTGCAGGTATCCAATGTTGGGTGTTGGGTGTTGAGAACAGCTGCACAGTGTTTTGATAATGTCTGTTTGACTCTTCTCAGATGCTTTATTTCCAATCTACCTTTAGCCCCTGTAACAAAAGAAAGTTATATTGAATAAAGAGGGTCCGATCCCCTTCAGTTCTTCATTTCAAGCATCAGAGACAAGAGACAATCTGCCTCACTATTTCTTGCTCAGTGGCCAAAGGTTTCATCAGCTTTGTGGGAAGTGAAGGACCAAAAACAAAGCTATCCCCTTCATCAACTCATTGATGTCTCTGAGTAATTGTTTAATTGAACCATGCATTGGAAACTTTGCACCCCTGTGGAGAACACCTGTAAAACAATACTATTGGTCTGTCTGTCTCCAGGCACATTGCTAGTTGATGCTTCATAAACGAGGCTTTATAGGTCAACCCATCATTTTCAGTTGTACCTGGAAGCTGATGGGAAGCCACTACAGGGTGCACTACATTGATGTAAAGTTTAGGAATTGCCTTGCATTGCCACAGAACCCAAGGTGGCACAAAACGGCTTTGAATGAAATGAAAAGCACCAACTAAGGTTCAGGTTATTAAATCCTTATAAAGTACAATTCTCATTTCAACAGTGTCTGAGTTTCACAGTGTGATTTAGGGCTACCTAAGGAGCTTTTGGTTCCCCCCCTCCCATCAATAATCAAGCCTTCCTGAAAATGTGAAGATCTACACAATATATGCTAATCCAAAGAGGGGAAGGTATTATTGCTGAGCTAAATGAAGCATCTCCTACTATTACTTATTAATATAATACTGGCGTAGCTGGAGATTTATTGTGCCTCTTCCCTCGGCTTCCAAATCAATTGCTCCATCTCTAAAGGCTACTATCAAATACATTTCCATCTGCTTCCTTGATCTGCTGCTTTGGCCATTGCTGACATGCTGGTATCAATTGTCCCCAGACCTCAGTAGGTTGGTTAAAAGACAGGGGGGAAAAAGTATTTCATGTTCATTTAAGTAAGAGTCTTTTTTGGGGGGGAGGTGTTTCAAATCATGATGAGACAGTGAAGTGGAAGGGGAGAATAATAGATCTCAGTGGGAAGAAGGTGTGATTATGTTATCACGATCTTTTATTCATCACTGCATGCATTTATTGAAAATTAGAATAAAAGTAGAAAAGAGATTGGCATAGCGATTTTGAGCTCATACAAGAGAAAGGAAGGGATGTGTTGCTTTTAATGAAATAGAAATCTGAGCTAATCTCAATTTAGACTTTCCTCTCTACCCATCTTCTGCCAAGGGAAGCCCTTTTCTTCCTTGACAATCCAGGTGGTAAAGTGATTGAAGTTTGCAGCAGAAAGGCGTAAAGGTTATTTTGCAGAATGATTCACAGAAATGCTGAATAGTAAAATGTGACAGCTTATGACATAGTAAGTGCGCCAAAAGGTAGAATCGGGTAGAATCTGAGATATCACTATCAATTGTGAGCTGAGAGGAGGAGGAGGAGGAGAGGCGGAGGAGGATGAGGAGGAGGAGGAGGAGAGGAGGAGAGGAGAGGAGGAGGAGGAGAAGGAGAAGAGAAGGAAGAAGAGAAGGAGAAGGAGAAGAGAAGAAGAAGAAAAGAAGAAGAAGAAGAAGAAGAAGAAAAAAAGAAGAAGAAGAAAGAAGAAGAGGAGAAAAGAGAAGACGAAGAGAAGAAGAAGAAGAAAGAGAACGGAGGAGGAGGAGGAGAGGAGGAGAGGAGGAGGAGGAGGAGGGTCAATAAAACAACCTACAAAGTGATTTATTTCCAGATCAGTTATGTACATTGAGATGGGTATGGTGGAGAATTAAAATATAGACACAGTTTCTTACATGCTTTGCTCTGAATTGCAGAACTAATTTACTCCCCATGGGCCATCCCGGTCAGTATTTCCTATTCTGAAAACCTGTCCTGCTTGTTGAAGTCAGAAGCTGGACTCGGAAGCCTTCACACGTAAAGAATCTTCCGTAAAGACTGTGTTGACAGACAGCAGCGATCAGATGCCAAGTGCCAAAACAAAATAAAAAGCGGAACCATTGCATCTGTTCCTTTTGCCTAGATTACAAAGATGGTTCTGCTATGGAGGTGCGCTTAAGTCAGGTGATACCGTTCGGTTTCTGAAAACTTGATGACTTTAAACCAATGTACCAAGCACCTGTTTTGAAAAGCGTTTATGTAGTAGCTAAAATAACGTTGGGTACCTCTATATGGCAATTAACCGTGACTGTTTGTTTTCATTAATGGAAATACTTGCTGGTTGCCAAAGTCAACAATGGAACGGGCCAGAGAAGGAAGGCCATGCTAGTCTGATGAGTGATTTATCCCTTCCAACCCATTACGGCATATCAAGATTTTTCAGCTTAGCCGAACAATTTCATAAAGACATTCCTTTATACCCTGTAGGTGAATGCCATCTGCTCATAGTGTTTGCTCATTTTTATTCCTATTAGTCTCCTGACAAGAGTGTCACAGAGACATTAATGACTTTATAATGTCATTCAAGCCTAAACAGTGTGTGAGATAGAATTTTGACTTGTTTGCTCATTTGACTGGCTGATAGCTAGTTTACTTCCTATTAGCAAACATAGCAGGGACACTTAAATAAATTACACGTACTCTAAATTGTACCCATTCCATTATTTAAGGAATCATAAAACAATACTGTATTACTGCAAATCAGTTCCCGGTCTTAACTATTTAGAATAATAGAATAGAATAGAATAGAATAGAATAGAATAGAATAGAATAGAATAGAATAGAATAGAATAGAATAGAATAGAATAGAATAGAATAGAATAGAATAGAATAGAATAGAATGTTGTGGAGTGGAGTGGAGTGGAGTGGAGTGGAGTGGAGTGGAGTGGAGTGGAATGGAATGGAATGGAATGGAATGGAATGGAATAGAATAGAATAGAATAGAATAGAATAGAATAGAATAGAATAGAATAGAATAGAATAGAATAGAATAGAATAGAATAGAATAATAACTTTATTGTCACTTTGAATGTACACTAATCGGCATACATTAAAATGAAATTTCATTGCAGACAGCTCTCAAAGAGTCACCATCTCCGATGTACACTACATAAATATGACAAACATAAATAAATAAATACAAAATTATGCATATACCCACATATATCATATGACACAGAGAAACAATACAGTCTAGTTCGGGTTATGCATACATGTGCATGGCGAGAAAAATGAATCTTGTGAGTTTACCAGATGGATAGAAAGCTATTACAGAATCGGGTAGTTCTGCTATAAATACTTCGAAACCTCCTCCCAGAGGGGAGCAACAGAAACAGACTGTGAAGTGGGTGTGTGGGGTCTCTAACAATGCTTCGAGCTCTAAACACATAGTGCTTACAAGCAGCATCTTGAATGCCAGGGAGCAAGCTCCCTATGATCTTCTCAGCTGTCCTTACCACTCTCTGTATGAACTTTCTATCTGAGGCACTGCTGCCACCAAACCAGACAGTGATTTATGATATGAATTTAGGAACAAAGACACTGAATGTCTCAAAGATGACATTTGTTGGGCACCCAAGCAATTTTCTCCTTCATTCATTTTAAGTCGACTTGTATGATAGGTAGGTTAGAACTTATTGGATTAGTTACTCAAAGCAAGAGTGTAGTTATTTTACTGCAGTTAGGGTTGTGGTGAAGGCATCAAGTGAGAAAATGAAAAATGCTGAGTTCTAGTCCCACTTTGGACATAAAGGCTGCTGGGTGATGTTGGGCCAGTCACTTTCTCTCAGCCCTAGGAAGGAGACAATGGCAAACCTATTCTTAAAAACCTTATCATGGGGTTATGAGACCAAAACTGACTCAAAGGCACACACACACACATACACACACACACACATGGTATTTGAATGCTATTACTCACTCTGTCAATTATCCCACTCTTCTGACAATATGTATGTGTTCAGATGCCCTCCAACCAGCCATGTGAAGGCCTACAGTGGTTAGTTCACATCACAGATCCAGATAACGATGTCATTCATGAATGAAGTTCCTGGTTGAAAGAGTAGAACAGTCTAATACGCCAAGCAAATCTAACGGGTCTTTATGTATATTCTTCCATGTGAGTTTCAGATTGCTCTTATTAAAAAAAGGGCCTCCAGTTTCCCTAACAATGAGAACAGCCAAATTATAATGCCTGATATGCAGTTTATGATATATGATTTGGAATATGTGCCTCTACCTTACCTCTCAATGCTTAAAGCCATAGCTGCTGCTTATTCATATTTTCTATCACCTAATGTGACTGGAGCCAATTCATAAAATTGGCTGAAGGAAAGCCATTTCAATTGCGTTTTGCATGATAGTCAGGTTTCCACGAGAATGCCAAGAATTAATTTAACTAGTGCAAAACTAGACATCATGGACCACCGATGTGTGATAGGCATGTTTTGATAACTGCATAGAATTTGTAATGAAGAGGTTTAAAGGAGTTAATCTCCAGGGAAATCTTTCAAACCTCAAGGCCGTACCAATTAACCGGGCTCAGCAAACATGTTTCAGACGTTAAGATCTAGCTGAAGGTCTCCCATCCATTCCTTCAACCTCTTGCGTTCTCACATATACAGAGAATCAATCTCACCAGTGGATTTATATTAAGAGAAATGCATGAGTTTCACATTCTGCACTAACTCTAAAATATTGATTTAAGCAAACCACTTGGTGCCTTTTTACATTTTACCTGACTTTATATGAGGTGGCTGAATTAACAGCTTCATGCATTTAATATAAGAGTAGACCACATTTACAGCTAGCCTGTGCAGAGGGTTGGGGGGGGGGAGAGTGAGAGATTTGCATGAATTTTAGTTTCCTCAAAATTCTAATTGCCTTGTTTGTGAGATATTGCAGGATAATAAATGAAGCTCACTAGTTATTAGTGGGAAGTAAGACCACAAGTGTCATATATAACGCCAGCACACATGCCCTAAGAACAACGGCAACTGGAGGAGAGAGGATACCTGTGGAAACGGCCCCTTTGAGGACGGTGCACCCGATGCCGAGGAGCAGACCGATGACTAGGTCGAGAGCCCGGGCACAGAAACAGCCAGTCATATAAGAACGGACTCCCAAATTCTACGTTATATGCTCTGATGATGTCGGCAGTGTGGCCGACGAAAGCTCAGCTTTGTAAATTAAACAATCTTTGTTTTAAGATTTTTATCCCGGTGATCGTTTTTATTTATTTGCTTTATGACATGTGTTTACCCGGGATTCGGATTTTTAGCATATATATATATATATATATATCTTTAATAACTACAAAAATACGAATCCCGGGCATATCTGTTCAATAACACAGTCCTCGATCTCCGGGAGAAATATAAACCAGCTGTTTATTGTTAAAAAGTTTAAAACAATAAAAACAACTATTTACAATATTAAAACAACTTAGCTTTCACTGGTCCCCTGCCAGCGTCCTCAGAGTAAAGTTTTGGGGGTGGAAATTACTTTTATAAACCTTGCTAGCCTAACTGCTTACTCATTGACCGTGTGATAGGGCCATCCGTCCTGGCTGACCGTAATTGCCTTAATTGTCCCGCCTCCTCTTTTTTGCACTCCAGTTCTACAACCTTCCTCCCGGAGATCGAGGACTGTGTTATTGAATATATATATATATATATTCAATAACCCAGTCCTATATATATATATATATATATATATATATATATATATATATATATATATATATATGTATCCTTTTGTGATAAGGCATGCAAAGGAAAATATGTTTACTAAATAGCTGAACATTTGTTTACTATGATTTTCATGCTTGCAATTTTATATATGTTTTAAAGGCAAAGGGCTAAACATTTTTCTAACTCCACATTTTTAAGCCAGCTGACATTAATAATGATGTTCTGAGCTGATACACAACTTAAATCCTTCAGTTTTGGAGGATGACTTTTTGACTTAAAAATCATTGCATTAAATTTTATTCTGTTTTAAAGGGAAAAAAAACAGAAAGAAAATTAAATATAAAATATCAATATTAAAAATTGCAAGTTGAAAAAAAGAGCGACAAGTTTTTATCCCGTATGGAATTCACATGGAACAAAAACAATGGAATTATGTAACAGTATGTCTGTGCTTGCCGTAAGAACATAAAAACCCTCTTGTAAATTTAAGGAAGTAACACACATAATAAGCATATTAATATTATTCTTTGTTAATTTTATTCTTTCCCGTCACCATATGTACTAGTAAGAATTCAATGCTGCCAGTGTTTTATGAATGAAGGAAGAGATGAGAAGGAATCTGAGGTTTACAGAAACCAAAATTTAAATATTTAGAAAGTCTGCTAATGGGGGCAATAGAACAACACTGTCAAACCAATGAATGAATTCAAATCCATGATTCAAAGGTGATGAATTTTGAAGGGCTGGAAATTGAGTAAGAAAATAATAATGAAATGTGGCAGAAGATGGTGAAGCTCTCTGTCATCTCCACCTCCACCTCCACCTCCATCTTCATCTCCATCTTCATCTTCACCTCTACCTTCACCCCCATCTTCACCTCCAAGTTCACCTCCATCTTCACCTCCACCTCCACCTCCATCTTCATCTCCACCTCCACCTCCACCTCCATCTTCACCTCCAAGTTCACTTCCACTTCCACCTCCATCTTCACCTCCACCTCCACCACCATCTTCACCTCCAACTTCACCTCCATCTTTACCTCCACCTCCACCTCCATCTTCATCTCCACCTCCACCTCCATCTTCACCTCCAAGTTCACTTCCACTTCCACCTCCACCTTCACCTCCACCTCCACCACCATCTTCACCTCCAACTTCACCTCCATCTTTACCTCCACCTCCACCTCCATCTTCATCTCCACCTCCACCTCCACCTCCATCTTCACCTCCAAGTTCACTTCCACTTCCACCTCCATCTTCACCTCCACCTCCACCACCATCTTCATCTCCAACTTCATATCCACCCCACCTCCATCTCCATCTCCATCTCCATCTCCCTCATCTTCATCTTCATCTCCATCCCATCTATCTCCATCTCCATCTCCATCTCCATCTCCACCTTCAGCTCCATCGCCATCTCCATCTCCACCTCCATCTCCATCTCCACCTCCATCTCCACCTCCATCTCCACCTCCAAGTCCATCTCCATCTCATTTCCATCTCAGAAAAAAAATCTTAACATATGACTAGATTACTTCACAGGAGGAGAAGTAGCCACAAATAATAAAAAGGACCTCATAAACTCAGCGAAAAAAAATAAAATATTATTACAGATAGGATTGGCCTAACAAGAGCATTTAGCCACCTGAAAAACAAATCAAAATACAAAGGAAATACCAACAGAAGAGAGCAAACCAGCTCAGCATGGTTTAACTCTGTGTCTATAAAAGGGAGGTACCAATATCATTATAACCAATACCATTATAACATAGTTATGGAAGAATGAAGAATGAAACGGAGGATTTGGAATTCGAACTCTGAAGGCTTTTACAACAGTTTTCTTTTTAACCATCTTTATCAAAAGCTTCTCTATCTATACATGGAGTCATACACAAAGGAACAGAAAACAGCATTTGGAACATATAAGCACATGTTTCTGCAAGACTTATCTTTTTAATGCACTCTTTTATAGACCGAAATGTATGAAAAGAATTTAAAACAGTACATGAAAGATAAGCAAAAGAAGAAACGGATGGAAACTAATCAAGGAGAGAAACAACCTAGAACTAAGGAGAAACTTCCTGACAGTTAGTACAATTAATCAGTGGAACAACCTGCCTCCAGAAGCGGTGAATGGTCCAACACTGGAAGTTTTTAAGAAGAGACTGGACAGCCATTTGTCCGAAATGGTATAGGGTTTCCTGCCTGAGCAGGGGGTTGGACTAGATGACCTCCAAGATCCCTTCCAACTTTATTACTATTACTATTACTATTACTGTTGTTGTTGTTATTATTATTAAACCTCCCTCTCCTTCCTTCCTTCCTCCCTCCCTCCCTCCCTCCCTCCCTCTTTCTTTCTTTCTTTCTTTCTTTCTTTCTTTCTTTCTTTCTTTCTTTCTTTCTTTCTTTCTTTCTTTCTTTCTTTCTTTCTTTCTGACAGTGAGAACAATTAACCAGTGGAACAACTTCTGCCTCCAGAAGCGGTGAATGGTTCAACACTGGAAGTTTTTAAGAAGAGACTGGACAGCCATTTGTCCGAAATGGTATAGGGCTTCCTGCCTGAGCAGGGGGTTGGACTACATGACCTCCAAGATCCCTTCCAACTTTATTACTATTACTATTACTATTACTATTACTATTACTATTACTGTTGTTGTTGTTGTTGTTATTATTATTATTATTAAACCTCCCTCTCCTCCCTCCCTCCCTCCCTCTTTCTTTCTTTCTTTCTTTCTTTCTTTCTTTCTTTCTTTCTTTCTTTCTTTCTTTCTTTCTTTCTTTCTTTCTTTCTTTCTTTCTTTCTTTCTTTCTTTCTTTCTTTCTTTCTTTCTTTCTGACAGTGAGAACAATTAACCAGTGGAACAACTTCTGCCTCCAGAAGCGGTGAATGCTCCAACACTGGAAGTTTTTAAGAAGAGACTGGACAGCCATTTGTCTGAAATGGTATAGGGCTTCCTGCCTGAGCAGGGGGTTGGACTAGAAGACCTCAAAGATCCCTTCCAACTCTATTATTATTATTGTTATTGAATGTTAATGGAATGTTAACATTTCCTGGGATGTTTCCCATCTCCAGAGAGATAACAAAAGAGGACCTTCTCTGGCCTGTCAAGAGAAGCCAAAATCCAGAAGAACTCAGTTCCTTTCTGAAAGAAGGATGACTTTGTTCTGACCTTCTCTCCAGGTGCCTTAAGAGTAAACAACAACGGCTGAAGATGAATTTTCTACTCAGACCGAAGCATCAGAGAGGCTGCCCATTCGTCATCTAAATGAAGTATATTCTAAGGGCAGGGACGGCAACCAGATGCCTCCTTTACCACTTTTCTCACCTGCATTAACTGCAACCGAGAGAGACTCCACATGATATCTCTCTTTGCTAACCATTTCTGTGGGCTGCGATCAATTTTCATCTGGCTCCTATGCCAGGCCAGGGTGAGGCCCACCGAAGTCTCAAGGAGGATAAAACACATTTTAGATGTGTTTTAGAAGCAGCTACAAAGCTGCTTCGGTTCTCTTTGGGTTTGAAATTGTGACATTGAGAGAATGCTGCCTTTTCAGAGAAAGAGATATGAGAAGGAAGGGAGTTCAATTTCCCCATGAGTTTTTCCCCACCTAAAAAAATCGAGGGCTGAAAACTATCATCTGATTTCCTAAACTGTTGTGTGTGTTTTTTAACCATCTTCAGTAGAGTTTAAGGGATGTCAGTGTTCTTATGTATATAAGGGCTTCAGGTGTGGGGGTGTCAATGAGGGTCTTGTGATGGGTCTTGTGGCAAAACCCATCACAAGCCTCTCACTGATGACTCACACTTGACCCAACACAAGACCCATCACAAGATGCTCACTTGACATACCCACACCTGAAGCCCTTATAAACAGAATCACAAGACCCTCACTTGACACACCCACACCTGAAGTCCTTATAAGCAGAACACTGACACTTTGTTGTTGTTGTTGTTGTTGTTGTTGTTAGTTGCAAAGTCATGTCCGACCCATCGCAACCCCATGGGCAATGTTCCTCCAGGTCTTCCTGTCCTCTACCATCTTCTGGAGTCCATTGAAGCTCATGCCTCCTGCTTCAGTGACTCCATCCAGCCACCTCATTCTCTGTCGTCCCCTTCTTCTATTGCCCTCAATCTTTCCCAGCATTAGGCTCTTTTCCAGTGAGTCCTTCCTTCTCATTAGGTGGCCAAAGTATTTGAGTTTCAATTTCACACTGACACTTACATCTCCTAAATTCCACTGAATATGTTACCTAGCCTGGTAAGGAAACATTTGGAAACCAACCCATAAACTTGGAGAATGAACCTTCATCCTCATCCTATACCTGAGGTACAGATATTCACCACTATTGCAAAGGCACTTTGTTTATTCCCTGCTTGTGATGCAACTGTTCAGAGTGGATTAGAACTAAGAGACCTATGTTTAAATCTCCATGTAACCATGAAGCTTGTTCACTGTCAAGCCCAACAGACACTCGCAGCTAACCTGATGTGAATTAGAAAAGGAGACAATGTCATGTGAACGGCTTATTGGCTCACTCTCTGTTTTGTATGGCAAGATAACTTTAATTAGTGGTATCCCTAAACAACACCCTACAACCAGTTCAGCACAGAGTAAACAACAGGAAAAGCTTCCTTAGTTCGACGAAGACTTTGGAGAATTTGAAAGCAGAGTGGACCTATGGGAAGCTAGAAAGAACCGACACTGGATGGAACCAATGGAGGAGCTGGCACCTGGGTCTGACGAAAGCTGGGAAGTATGGACATCATTGAATAGACTGTACACGGGTACAACAAGATCCAGAAACGCTCTGAGTAAATGGAGATATCTGGTGGCTTCTGCTCTTTGTGATTGTGGTGACGTGCAAAAACAATACATATGTATAGCTATCCTTTGTGTCCCAATCAGTGTACACTTCAGGTCCTCATGGCAGCACAACAGAATGCAATTAGTGTTGCAAGTTTCTGGGCAGGATCTATTTAATTTCTACATATTTTAATCTTGTATTTTACATTTTAAATTTTACGTCATATAGCAGGGGTCCCCAACCCCCAGTCCGTGGACCAGTACTGGGCTGCGGCATGCCAGCAAATGGGCCACACAAACAAGCAAAGCCCCATCCATGGGATGCAGGCAGCACACAAAACCACCACCACTCCGGTCCATGGAAAAACCTCTCTCCACATAATCTGTCCCTGGTGCCCAAAAGGTTGGGGACCTCTGTCATATATATGCCTTATTTTAATTGTGACATGAATAAACAAACAAACAGTGGTATTTTGACTTCTTTACTTTCCTGAATGAGAGAACAATAGGCAACCCTTTTCTGAAGAGTGTGACTGGCCTTCTAGAGTTCATTTGAAGAAGGTTTGAAATGAAACAAGCTAATAGTGTCCCTTGGGTTAGGTCTTATGACCATTGGGTGACTGCCACAGCTCCATTCTTCAGAAGCACAACATGTTGTCTAGGTTGCACCATTTATTTTATTCTTTTTTTTATTCAATTTGTGCCTTGCTTTTCAGCTCCAGCAGAGCACTCAAAGCCATTAATAGCATCTAAAAATATAAACAGAATATCAGAACTGAAAAGAACAAATTAAAATGAATAATAAGGCACTAATGCCACATCTAACCTTTCATCTGCCAGAGAAATTCAGTATTGAGATTTTTTTTTAAAAAAAGGAAATAGAAGAAGAGTTTAGGATGGTCAGAATTCTAGAACCCTTAGAAGTTTAGAAGATGGTGTTCTTAGAATTCTAGAACTCTTGGGATTCTAGTAGTTGGAGGACTGGGTCCAAAAATTGGGGCTGAGAATTTTATCCATGATCAAGGTGGTGTCAAGTTTCAAAGCACATTTTTTTCCTGCTTAACAGTTATTGCAGGGGTCTTCAAACTTGGCCCTTTTATGACTTGTGGACTTCAACTCCCATGCTGGCTGAGGAATTCTGGGAGTTGAAGTCCACAAATCATAAAAGGGCCAAGTTTGAAGACCCCTGAATTATTGCTTCTCAGCTTGCCAACAGGGAGGGAATCGGATTAGATTGCAGACTTAAAGATCAAGGAAGCAGACCATGGGAACCAAGGACAGTGACTAGATGTCTGGCCAAACCAAGAGATACTTTCTCATAACAATATTGCTGCATCTAATTGGGCATTGTGACCTGATCCAGAGGGAGGAGAGAGAATTCTATGCTTTCACTATGTAGGGCTTGGGTGGGGTTTTGCCAGAGCTGGTTTTGCTTTCATCAGTGCTGAAATGATGTGCTCAATAACGTTTTACATTAAGAGATCAGAATGTCTCAAAAGTGTTTGCTTGGTTGGGTTCGTCAGTCGGAACCTTGACATGTGTATTATGAAAAATATGAATAAATATGGAACTTGGCTTAGATGACTTAAACACTTACAACTGGACAGAAGATGGTAATCAACATAGACAAGAGAGGTCCATGTGAACCCCTGAAATTCTATATACTGAATGCATGCCCTAAGATGGGGCTTCACTTGTTTTATGATTCCTAGCTATAGTATTTGATGGTATTGTCCTGGTGGGTATGTGCAGATGTGGGCAGATTTCACAGCACACCTGGATAATGCAGATAAAAGAAGCAGATCTGAAATGTTTATTGTACAATTGTCAACGCTGTTAATATAGGATATTATTGCTTTGACAAGATATGTAGAACTGTCTGGTATTTTTAGAGTTAATTCAGAAGGCAGAAACGGAAGGAGGAAAGCCCGGGAAAGAAACGGAAATAAATCTTTGGCCTCCAGCCTAATTGGAAGATGTAATTCATGACTGTAAAATAAGGGAGGGGTGTAGCAAGAAAAGAAAGACGGCCAGCCAGAGAAATTCAGTTTCTGGCATCCGTCCATGTAAGTGCCAAGGTTATTTTTGCAATAAATGGATTCTCAGAGGTAAGGCCTCATGTTTCTCATTAAAAGCAATCTTCCTTTGGAACCATAACAACAATATTCTGTTCAGTGAAAAGACAGTAGTGAAAGGCAGGCTCAGGATGATGGGGGTTATAGTCTAATATCTGTTGGATATTAGGTTGAGTGGAAGCTAAGTTGCAGAGATGTGTATCCGCATGCTTAAATCATTTAATCTTGGTAATGAATGCAACACCAATTAAAACTGGGCTTGAAACCCAGGCTCGGTCAAACCCACTTAAATCCATCAGTTTACACTAATTACTAACTTAATCCTCCTGATTTCAATGAACCTCCTCAACTGGGACTAAATTTGGATTTCATTTTAAGTCCGAAAGCTCCATATTTCCATGGCAATATGGCATACTAAATATTTTACGCTCTTTCTTCTCTTTTCCAAATTTATGTTAGCTTCTTCCTTGACTTTCATGTGACAGTTACCATTTTCCTGATAATAAATTCATGACTTTCCCTCGCAATCTTCGTTTTCTTCCAATGAGTCTGATGAGTCCTTTATCTGCCTTTGCAGACAGTCATCTTTTTACATCAGCCACAAAATATGAATTATAATCTCATCATCTACAATGACAGATGGCTTTAGGGAAGAGCTATCTATCTACAGCCAGTGGAGATCCATCGTATTTATACATGTAGCCGTGTATGAGTAAAGAACGAGACATAAGGTGCGAATTACAGAGCCCTGCAGGAAAGAAGAAGTGGAAGGAACAGGTTTCTTGATAGCCCAGATGAGGACAACTCATTTAAGAAAAGTCTTTGGAACCTAGTTTCTACAATTTGACTAATTATTCATACAGATAATGTAAGACAAGTCGGTATGCTTGACCTCAAACCTTGGATTAGATTCTAATTAGCTTTTAATCAAAGCACAGACGAAAGGCCACCTTGTCTTTTTGCTGCCTAACACATTTATAAGGGGGGGGGGAAGCTTAATCAAGGAAAAAACAGCCCTACTAATTCTGACGGGGTAAGCTACAGTATACAAATTGAAAGCAAACCCTATTCCCTTCTCTCACTGGAGTTGTTACTTTGTTGGGCCATGAGACGTCTGCAAAAATCAACCAAGCTCAGAGAGCACTAAGGATTCCACGGAAAAAAATAAATCTTTCTCAAGTCCAATCGAGTAGTGTAGCAACATTCTTCCACTTCCTAGATATAGTAGATAATTTCTTTTCCTCTGGGTACTTCAGTGGACATGGTTCAATCAAACACCAAAGGGAAGCATCTATTTGAAGCTCTGCTTAGTTTCATACTTTGATCTCCTTCCTGTTGTTTTTATTAGGACCACAGTCTAACTGAGATGCCCACCATCAGTTGCTAATTTTGTTGCAGTTCTGACATTTCATGAGGTATGAAATCATACAAGATTTCTCTCCTGGAATCTTGTGAAGCTGGATAACCAAGGGAAGCATGCATGTTCTTCCTTCTTCCACGTCTGAGATGGAATGCTTGCCATTTGTTGAGGACATGTCTTCAGAATGAAGCCTCAGTCTCAGGACCAGTTGACGCATGACTTGGCAAGAAATAAGTGTTTTCCATCTGAAAATGGAACAAGCAAGCCTTCTATGTCAACAATAGGAAGATAATGAATTGTAGAGGCTCAACTACCCCACTGCTGGATTCTGCCTTCTATCCGACCAGATTCCTAGGTGGCCATTTTTGTTTTGGTCACCAGTGAGTCTATCATGTCCTCCAACTCTGATCTTCTTCACCTTCTTCCTCTCCTAGTTGCCTCTCTCTCCCCCATTGTCAATGCAATTATTTCAGCTTCTCTGCTCAGCTCCTCTTGGGCGTATCTTCTCTTATCTCAGCACTGGTTGAATGGTACCATTTGTACTCCCAATAGCAGTAATGGTAGCTAGTCTTCACCTTGGTAAGAATCAGGCTTGACCCAGTGGTAGGAGAAACCCAGTGTATTGTTAGGAGCAGCAGTTGTGTTCTCCAGCAAGCACTGACTAAGGAAGATGCATTGAAAAGGAGAGAAGCAGAGAAGGTGACGGTTGGTCAGGGACATCTGAGGAGAAATAGCAATATCAATAGCACTTAGACGTATATACCACTTCACAGTGCTTTACAGTCCTCTCTAAACACTTTACAGAGTTACCCTATTGCCCCCAACAATCTGGGTCCTAATTTTACTGACCTCAGAAATATGGAAGGCTGAGTCAACCTTGAGCCAGTGAGACTCGAACTGCCGAACTGCCGGCAGCCGGCAGTCAGCAGAAGTAGCCTGCAGTACTGCATTCTAACCACTGCACCACCACGGCAGACAGCTCAGAAGGAAAACCATTATTTTATCCTTTAATCCAGGGCTCTCCAACCCCTGGTCCGGGGACCGGCACCAGGCCACAGCATGCCAGAAACCGGTCCACACAAACAAGCAAAGTCCCATCCGCAGGATGCAGGCAATACATGAAACCATGCTCCCTCCAGTCCACAGAAAAAACTCTGTCTACACAACCAGTCCCTGGTGCTCAAAAGGTTGGGGTCTTCTGCTTTTATCGATCTCCTTCCTGAGTTATAGTAAAAAAAAAAATGCTCAAGGGAGCCGAAGCATTGAAAACAACATACCTTCTTCTCATCCTAAGGATAGGAGAAGTGCCTCCTCAGAACTGTAGAGGTCAGCCTAGAGTCTTGCAAGATTTGGCAATCTTACAAAAATGTCAGCCATTTCCTCAAGATTTGAATGGGTGATATTTTTATTTAATTTGCAGAATCTGTGTCACAGGTGACCTGGCATTTGGGCATCCATGTTGCCAGTCCCTGACTTTTTTTTCATATCTCTATAGAAGTGCTTCATGATATGGGTTAGCTTTATGTCCTAATCTGAATACTCTTTGCTGGCAGCAATGCTAGTTTAGCTAATCTCTCAAACGACAATTGCAAAATTTTCTTTATCGAAAGATAGTCTAGCCAGAAACGGAGTGAATAAATGTCAACATTTATTGAACTTATATCCCTTTATTCCGCTTTCATCTAAATTGGCATTTGAAAGAAACACACACACACACACATGCACACACAACCATAAAGTGTCAGCCAGGAGCCTCTTTAAGTAGTAGCCTATTCACAGTAGACATTAGACTTCAGGTTTTTTTCTTTTCTGAATGAATACTGCATACTTACCTGATTCACTAAGGGTCAAATGGCGCAGTGTGTTAATTGTATGGTATGCAGCTTCTCTCCTTTCTGTGCTTTATTCTACAGCAATTGTGCTTTGTGAATCTGACCCAGATTCTAATGAAAATAAATAGGGATGGGCCAATTAAACTTTCCTTCCTTAAATCCTTCCCCAGAAAAATCTCCCTTTCCTTTCATTTCAATTAAAGAGCTAAAAAGACTCCATTGTTCCCAATTGAAGCATTTTACTCTTTGTCTAGTAGCTAGTGGAGGAAATGGTAGGGTAGAAAAACAGTTAAGAGGAATAAGAAAAGAATTGGTGTGCTAAATAGGTTAGATTTAAAGCAATATGTACTTAGCCCCCTGACCCTAAACTAAGAGGATATTTTATAGAAAGGAAAACTCTGGAACTGGAAGATATTTTTCAGAGCCATAGTGGAACAGTGGTTAGAATGCAGCACTGCAGGCTTTGCTGATTGCCAGCAGTTCAGTCCTGACTGGCTCAAGGTTGATCAGCCTTCCCTCCTCTTGAGGTAGGTAAAACGAGGACCCAGATTGTTGGGGTCAATATGCTGACTCGGTAAACCACTTAGAGAGGGCTGTAAAGCACTGCAAAGTGGTATATAAGTCTAAGTGCTATTGCTATTACTTTTTTTTCCTGCAGCAGTACACTGAGGACCGATTTATGAATGGATAAGAGCAACAGGGGAATGCAAGTAAAGTGAATTTAGCAGAGCAAAATTAAGATCTTGGACCTAGGATTATTGCCGTTCCCTTAACCTCTCTCTCTGGTAGCATGATTGAAGTATACACAATAGTGGAGAATATGGATCAACTGGGCAAGAAGAAGCTATTTTCCCTTTCCTCAGATGTTGGAACCACGGATCAGCCAATGCAATTGGTTCCTGGAAGAATCAGGACAGATAAAAAGAAATATTCTTTCACATAATCTGCAATTAAACTTTGGAATTCCCTGCGCATGAGGTGTGTACATGCTGGCTATCTGCTTAACTGACTTCCAGAAAGAGTTGGACCAAATCATAGAAATCCTATCAATCAAGGACTTTTATCCTGGATGGCAGTGGGGCTGCTTCTGAAGACCATCTTCTGGGAGACTAGAAGTCTTCCTGGAGAGTTGGTTGGCCACTGTGAGAACAAACACCTGAACTAGATAGACCAGAAGTCTTATCTAGCAGGACATTATTTATGTTCTTATGAAGGGGTACATATAGCCAGGATTAGAAAGCAGGAGGTATCATCACTGGGAGCTTAATCCAGCCCTCCTTTCTCAACTTGAGGGCCAGGAATATACCGTGATATTTCCTGAAATATTATGATATGGAAAAGTCCTATCTGAACAGCAAAAGGAGACATCTGTATCCCTAATAGAATATTGTGCTTATCATAAACAGTCTCCCTTGACCTGTGGCCTTATATCAGGGCTCTTCAAACTTGCCCCTTTTACGACTTGTGGACTTCAACTCCCAGAATTCCTCAGCCAGCGTGCCTGGCTGAGGAATTCTGGGAGTTGAAGTCCACAAGTCATAAAAGGGGCAAGTTTGAAGACCCCTGCCTTATACTAATTGGGAAACTTTTTTTTTTAATCCAACATGGCCCTATTCATGCCAAGCAGGACATAATGAGATGCTTGAGAATCTCAGAATTTTCAAAGAATATTGCCAAGAATCAGTGCTCTTAAGAGCCAGCAAGACAAACTCAGACCTGAACAGCTGGAATGCTGAGAATTGGGAGGGGATATGCAGAGTCCTAGAAAGGGTTATGATTGGCTACCAGGCTGGCAGGAATGTATATTTCATTCCACATTATTTCTTTAACAAACAACCTCTGCTGTTGTTCCTTTATGAGTCACAACTGTGGAATGAATTTTGCTACTCCTAATCATGTTATTTTGAGGAAGACACTTAAAGATCATTCCCAAAATCGAAGAGGTAAATTGTACTTTTTTGCATACATTGCACTTTACTCTTATCGCTATGCTCTTTGCTTAAGAAATATTAGGTGAATTCTGCAATTATTTATCCCATGAATTATCAAGTTGCAGGGGATAGGGGGGGAAAAGCCCTTCTTTCATCTTAACTGTATCAGTTTCTCCACTGGTGTCCATTTGAAGTCCTTCAGCTAATATCTTCTCATTGTATCAATTTTTTTTCAGTTTTATAAAAATACTAGGCTGTATATAAACCTATTCTCCAAAGCACCTGAAGCCAGGACAAGAAGCAACGGATGGAAACTAATCAAGGAGACAAGCAACCTAGAACTAAGGAGAACAATCTCCTTAGAACAATCCCAACAGAACAATCAATCAGTGGAACAGCTTGCCTCCAGAAATTGTGGGTGCTCCAACACTGGAGGTTTCTAAAAAGAGACTGGACAACCATTTGTCTGAAATGGTATAGGATTTCCTGCTTGATCAGGGGTTGGACTAGGAGACCTCCAAAGTCCCTTCTGTTCTGTTCTGTTCTGTTCTATTCAATTCTAAAAAAAAAATATCTACACCATTGAAACAATGTATTAACATTGTATACATTACAACTGAAACAAAGTCACACTGTTTATTTTACTTCCAACGTACAACCCAGGGTTCTTCAAACGTGGCCCTTTTATGACTTGTGGACTTCAACTCCCAGAATTTCTCAGGCTGAGGAATTCTGGGAGTTGAAGTCCACAAGTCATAAAAGGGCCACGTTTGAAGAACCCTGGTACAATCTAATAATAACAAAGTTTAGATATAATGATCTTCTTTACTGGTTTATCATTAGGCTAGCTAAATTGATTCATCTTAAGCCTAAAGGCTACGCTCTCCTCCTATTTTGTTTCTTAATGATCTTCCTGGAGAAGAATGCTATATAATTCTAGAACTAGAAAATTGGCCAATTGTTCTGTAGGTTTTAGAGAGGTCTCCCTAAATGATTTGGCCTAATTTTGCTTTGTTGGGGGTTATTTTTCAAGTTGTACCTTTCCTCTCCTCCCTTTCTCGGCAGTTCAAGAAATGAGATGTACAAATGCCATTTCTGTCAAAAGTTTCCATTCAGTACAAGGGTAATGATGAAAGCTGAGTGCTGGATTTATAGTTAATCAAGAAGCAGCTCTTTTTCTTTCTCGTAGGTAGACTTGGGGAGATGGAAAAAAAAAAACATTTAACATCGACCACTTTCTTGCTGTACATTCAAAACATTTGAAATGTCCTGTGGGTCTTAGAACTCGATCGGAGGGAAAAGAAATATGGAAGTCTTGGGAGAAGCTCCCACAATATCTTTTCAGAGACGATTAACGCTAAGGTTCAGTCTTGCTAGGAAACCAAATGAATTGACCACTTCTCTTGTCTGCAAGCAGAGAAGTGGTTCTCCAGTTCAATTTGGAAACTGTCTCTAAGGAAATGTTATATATTTCCGTCCTGAGTCTAGCTTTCCCAGCTAGTCCACAGCCGTTTTTGTTTGTTTGTTTCAAAATTTGATTTGTGTTCCTACTCTGTTTATTTTTCACCTTAAAATGTGGCTTTCATTGAGCGTTTCCTTGCTTTGTTTCTTTCTCGGTTTTTTTCAATGGCATTAGGCCTACTCTGAATCAAAAATCTTCATTTGGTTAATAAATATTGTTTTTTGAGCAACACAAATTTAACCGTGAGTTGAAACCATCAAAGTCTTCTCTCTCTCTTCTGTGGCATGATGTCATGCTGGCCACATGACCCTAGAAGCTCCTTGGACTCCTAACAGGAGTCAGTAGAAACATCAGAAAATTTGTGCAAAGATCGATGGCACAATGGACGACACAGCTGCAGGTCAAGGGTGAGAGACTGGGAGTGGTTAATATCAAGAGAGGAATATTTCAAGGAGATTCATTATCACCGCTACTATTTGTTATTGCACTGTTTCCTCTGTCAACAATACTGAATAACTCAGGACATGGCTATCAAACATGAAAAACATCTGCCAGACGATCCCACCTCCTTTACATGGATGATCTGAAGCTGTATGGAAAAACATCATCTGAAATAGAATCGCTGCTCAACACCATCCGTATATATAGCCAAGATACTGCAATGGAGTTTGGCTTGGACAAATGTGCCACACTTAGTATCAAACAAAGAAAAATAGTGAAAACTGAAGGAATCAATATGCCCTACAAAAATAACATTAAGAGTCTGAATGAGGAAGATTATTACAAATACTTGGGTATGCTTCAAGCTGACAACATCAAGCACATGAAGTCAAGAAAAAGATTAGAGGTGAATACATCAAGAGAGTGAAGAAGATCTTAAAGTCCAAACTCAATGGAGGAAATACCATGAAGGCAATCAACACCTGGGCAATTCCAGTCATTAGATACACAGCTGGAATAGTGGACTGGACTCAAGCAGAACTAAAAGCAATGGATAGGAAGACCAGAAAAATAATGACAATGAATCATACCCTTCATCCATGCAGTGACATTGACAGACTCTATCTACCAAGGCAAATAGGTGGACGTGGAATGCTGCAAGTACATCAGATGGCTGAAGAAGAAAAAATGGCTTTGGAAGAATATCTGAAGGACAATGATGAAGATGCACTGAAATTATTATATCAGGAAGGCTTACTGACTACTGGAGAGACCAAACTGGCCTACAAGAAAGACCAAATGAAGAACAGAATAGAGGCATGGGAAGACAAAGCACTACATGGCGAGTACATTAAAAAAATAGCTGGGAAAGCAGATAATAACAAGACCTGGCAAGAGCAGGAAAATTGAAGAAAGAGACCGAGGGACTAATTCTGGCTGCACAAGACCAAGCCTTAAGGACAAATGCATATAAAGTCAAAATTGAGAAGACAGCAACAGACAGTAAGTGCCGCCTATGCAAAGATGCTGAAGAAACAGTGGACCACCTGGTAAGCTGCTGCAAGAAGATTGCACAGACTGACTACAAGCAGCGGCATGACAAAGTAGCAACAATGGTGCATTGGAAGATCTGCAAGAAATATCATTTGCCTGTAAGCAAGAACTGGTGGGATCATAAAATAGAGAAAGTCATAGAAAATGATAAAGTTAAACTGCTCTGGGACTTCAGAATTCAAACAGGCAAGCACCTGCAACATAACACCCCAGACGTAACAATTGTAGATAAGAAAGACCAAAAAGTCTGGATAGTGGATGTGGCAGTGTCTGGAGACAGCAGAATAGATGAGAAAGAACTGGAGAAGATAACAATATACAAAGACCTACAAATAGAAATAGAAAGACTATGGCAAAGGCAAACAAGGGTAGTACCAATAGTAATAGGTGCCTTGGGTGCAATCCCAAAACAACTGGAGCACCACTTGAACACCATTGGCATTGACAAATTCACCATCAGTCAATTGCAAAAGGCGGTCTTACTGGGAACAGCTTCCACCCTGCGACGATATCTGTAACACCATCAAACATCCACATCTGCCTATCCCAGGTCCTTGGTAAGGACTCGATAGGTAGACAAAAATGCCAAAGCCAGTCTGAACATCTGGCTGACTGTGCGATGATTGGAAGGGACCTTGGAGGTCATCTAGTCCAACCCCCTGCTCAGGCAGGAAACCCTATATCATTTCAGACAAATGGTTGTCCAATCTCTTCTTAAAAACTGTAGGATCCTTGGTGCTCTCTGAGCTTGGTTATTTTCTTGCAGACATTTCATTACCCAACTAGGGAACACCATCAGGAGCTTCATGTAACTACTATATAAACCCCATATTCTTTTGCACTGGTGACATTCCAATAGAAGAGAAAATTTGTAGTTCAGGGTCAAACTTTGGGGTCTTTAGTGCTCTCTGATGTTTCGTTACCCAACTAGGTAACATCATCAGTGCACTTAATATAATGAAATATCATCAAGAAAACAACCAAGCTCAGAGAGCGCCAAGGACTCCAGAGAAGAGAAAATTACAAAGGTCCCAAGGGAATTTGTCTCAATTCAGAAAGGGAGTCAAACTTGCCAATTCCACAAAGGCTTGTGGAATCTCATAATAATCTAGCTGACAATGTTCTCACCCAGGTCCTCCTCCGATGTCATGTTTCCGAGTCACAAATCCTCCATTAAAATCTCCTTTTCTTACTCAGAAGAGCCTTTCCCGAAGTGAATCTCTGAAACAGATTATTACATTTCTGAAAATACACTGTAGGAGTTTAGAGAGAAAAAAAATGCCACGTATAATATCATGGAAACAGATTGCCTTTGTTCGCCATCTCATAATTTATATTTCTACTAGTTGGAAAGTAAAAGCAAGACAACGATGTTGAGCTTAAGAGGCACGGAGCGCTGGAAAAGGGAGCTTGTCATGTAAAATAATAAATGCATTTTTCTACAATGCTACTAATAATACCCTTTGTCTAAAATGTAATTTAAGGCTTCTTTTCTTTTTTTTCAGAATGTCTAATTATTTTACACTCAGTACAAACATTGTTAAGGGGAATTTAAAAAAAAAAAAAAAAAGTCCAGCATTTGATAAATTTCGGTCTTTAATAGCTGCCTTCCTCTTTTATTTGCCAGGCTGGATGTTATAGTGGCACTTTTCATTGTAAAGTACAGATAGTCCTTGATTTACAACAGTTCGTTTAGTGACCGTTCAAAGTTACAACTGCACATTTTTTCCCCTCCTTTAATTTTTCTTCTTTATTTTCTCCCTTTGATTTTGTCAGTAAATGACCTATATTGAAATTATAATTTCCTAATAGAGAAAACAGACAGAGATAGATTTCAGCTCGCTGAACAACAATAACATTATTAAAACTCTATTGCATACGGCTATTGTGAATCATGTGAAGGATGTGCCCCAAACTCTAGGTAAATCTAATTTTATGCCCACCTACGAAAGATAAAGGCACACACTGCTCAATGAATTATGTATAACTGTTATTCCTTTTAAACAGAACAAGTCAAATACATTCACAGTTATATCATTTAATTCCATCCAATACATATTTGCTTCCAGAAATAGCACATACCCAGCTAACAGTTCCTTGCTAAAAAGAAGTGAATCATGGACAGATTTTCATTAATAGCAGTACCAGCTCTTGTATCAGTAGCTGGTAATGATGATAATAACGTGACAGGCACATGCCACATAACACCCCCGACTTAATTGTCAATACGTGGCAGTACCTGGAGACAGCAGAATAGAAAAGAAAGAAGAAGAAGAGAAGAAAGCAAAATACAAAGATCTCCAAGTAGAAATAGAGTGACTGTGTCAGAAGAAAAACAAAGGGAGTATCAAAGCTAGTATCAGCCACTTTAAGTTTCCTGTAATGCCTGAAAGTCCTACCAAGGACATCATTGCCAACACAATGTGGAAAATTATGAAGGCATGGAGAAGACATGTAAGAAGTTTTAAAATGGCAGATGGCTCCCAGACTTAATTTCCATTTCAAGTGGCAGAATGGGACAGAAAGTCATGCAATAGCGATAGCACTTAGACTTATGTAGCACTCCATAGTATTTTACAGTGGTTTACAAATGTGAGTACATTGCCCCCAACAATGTGGGTCCTTTTTTTTACTGATCTTGGAAGGATGGAAGGCTGAGTCAACTTTGAGTTGATCAGGATTGAACTCCTAGCAATGGACAGAGTCAGCCTGCAGTACTTCATTCTAACCACTGTGCCACCACTGCTCTTACAAGATACCACACCTTACTGTTGGGCTTTGCTTAGCCCTAGCCTAAGAACTCCAAGAAAGCAGGCACCTCCACGCATATTCAGTGCTCCTCCATATATCTCACCAGAACCTTTAATAATAATAATAATAATAATAATAATAATAATAATAATAATAATAATAATAATAATAATAATAAATAATAATAATAATAATAATAATAATAATATAATAATAATAATAATAATAATAATAATTATAATAATAATAATAATAATAATATAATAATAAGTAATAATAATAATAATATAATAATAATAATAATAATAATAATAATAATATAATAATAATAATAATAATAATAATAATATAATGTTGGAAGGGAACTTTGAGGTCATCTAATCCAACCCCCTGCTCAGGCAGGAAACCCTATACCATTTCGGACAAATGGCTGTCCAGTCTCTTCTTAAAAACTTCCAGTGTTGGAGCATTCACCGCTTCTGGAGGCAGGTTGTTCCACTTGATTAATTGTTCTAACTGTCAGAAAGTTTCTCCTTAGTTCTAGGTTGCTTCTCTCCTTGATTAATTTCCATCCATTGCTTCTTGTCCTGCCTTCAGGCGCTTTGGAGAAGAGCTTGACTCCCTCTTCTTTGGGGCAGCCCCTGAGATATTGGAACATGGCTATCATGTCCCCCCTCATCCTTCTCTTCATTAAACTAGACATAGCCAATTCCAGCAACTGTTCCTTATATGTTTTAGCCTCCAGTCCCCTAATCATCTTTGTTGCCCTTCTCCGTACTCTTTCTAGAGTCTCAACATCTTTTTTACGTCGTGGTGACCAAAACTGGATGCAGTATTCCAAGTGTGGCCTTACCAAAGCATTGTAAAGTGGTATTAACACTTCACATGATCTTGATTCTATCCCTTTGTTAATGCAGCCTAGCACTGTGTTGGCCTTTTTGGCAGCTGCAGCACACTGCTGGCTCATATTTAAGTGATTGTCACAGAACATGTGAAAGATGGTTCTTACTTGGAGACAACCTATTATATTTGGCTACCTCCAACATAAGAAACAATACATTGTTTCCAGCCCTTTACGTAATGTTGGAGAAGGAGATTGAAAAAAATCTGAATATTGATTATAGTGTAATAGCGCAGCAGTCACTATAATCGTTCAGTAATGGCTTCATGGTTTTGCTACAGTAAATCAGCTTATCTGAACCTTTTTGTACTAGGAAAGAATTTCTTGTAGTTAGTATTCACCTTGCCAGCTGAGAGAAGTCCAACATGATAGCAAATCTGATAAATAAATAGATAGGAGGGAGGGAGGAAGAGAGAGAGAGAGAGAAAGAGAGAGGGAGAGAGAGAATGAAAATGGTCTTAATCTATAAAAAATGAAACCCCATTTATGTTTGCCCTCTGCAATTTTCAGCAGCTCGTTTTGGGGATTTTATGAATAATTAATAATATATTATGGTTCATCACACTGTCAGCCAAATGTTCCGACTGGATTTGGCATTTTTGTCCGCTTATCCAGCCCTTCCCAAGGACCAAGATAGACAGATGTGGATGTTTCATTATCTTAAAGGCATTATCACAGAATGTAAGCTGTTCCAAGCAAAGCTACCTTTTGAATTATTATTATTAATATCATCAATACATGACAATGAAAAGCACCTGAGGGCAAGGCAAAAAAGTAATGGATGGAAATTAATCAAGGAGAGAACCAACCTAGAACTATCGAGAAATTTCCTGGCAGGCAGAACAATTAACCAATGGAATATGTTGCCTTCAGAAGTTGTGGGTGCTCCATCACTGGAGACTTTCAAGAGAAAATTGGACAGTCATTTGTCCAGAATGGCATAGGATCTCCTCCTTGAACAGTGAGTTGGACTAGAAGACCTCCAACGTCTTTTTCAAGTCTGTTATCCTGTAATCTATAACCTTAAAAAAAAAATCTTGCTGAAATGTGGTCCTTTTGTTCTGGAATTTTGGCACTTTGGTTTAGACCATAGGAGTCTGTTTGGCTCTTGAAGGTTTCCCGTTAGCCTTCTCACTTGAAAAGCCCTGAAAAACAGCCAGAATAAAAAGCAGCTTGAGGTCAGCCCTCCAGTTGCTCAGGGAAGCAAACAGCATCTTGCAACCTTGAAAAAAGGTTGCCCAACGTTGCATCCTATAACATGAATTTATTTGTAAACACTTGGAATCAATCTGCATACTTAATTATCTGAACTGGCTCAACTCCAGTTCTGAGACTGACTCAAAGGTTTTGGTCCAAACAGATCCAGTTCAAATATCGCAGACTAGGTTACCAAATCACTATAAATGTTCAAGTTGAATTGCGTATGATTTGCTAGGTTCCACAGGCAAAAGAGGGAAATGTTGTGGGGACATAACAAATACAGTAATACTGTGGATTACCTTACTTTTATAAGTGTATCAAAATGGTTGCTGTGTTATAATTTTACTTTCCCGAGTCATAGCTTATCTATGATTTAGATAAGCTATCTAAAACTAAATGGTTTAGATAAGCTATCTATTACATAAGATCAACTTATGTAAAGCTAGTCTAAAATTATTGCAGATTCCACTGTGCTACCTGAGATGATCACTAATTAGATCTAGGTGCCATAAATGTCAGGTAACAAGATAATTATATTCATGAATCCCATCACTTTGCTCTGTGTTATTGTTTTCTAATTGCTTGTCCATGCCAAAATTCCCACACCTCTAGGATTTTTCCGTAGGATGTTGTTGTTGTTGTTGTTGTTGTTGTTAGTTGCAAAGTCATGTCCAACCCATCGCGACCCCATGGACAATGTTCCTCCAGGCCTTCCTGTACCATCTACTGGAGTCCATTTAAGCTCACGCCTACTGCTTCAGTGACTCCATCCAGCCACCTCATTCTCTGTCGTCCCCTTCTTCTATTGCCCTCAATCTTTCCCAGTGACCTTTCCCAGGTCTTCTCCAGTGAGTCCTTCCTTCTCATTAGGTGGCCAAAGTTCTTGAGTTTCAACTTCAGGATCTGGCCTTCTAAAGAGCAGTCGGGGTTGATCTCCTCTAGGACTGACCGGTTTGATTGCCTTGCAGTCCAGGGGACTCACAGGAGTCTTCTCCAGCATCATAGTTCAAAGGCCTCAATTCTTTGGTGCTGTGGGATGTTAAGGTTTATTAAAGGGAGAAGAAAAGCAGAACATTCATATCTCAAGACTCAAGTCAACTAGTTTGTTGCACAGTAAAAGCCATCTCTGTCCTTCCTTACTCCTCTAATTTTGCAATTAGCTATAATCTTCTTCGTCTACCTCATTTCCCCATTTTTCCCTGCATTTCAGCTTCCTAAAGGTGCTTTTTCAAAAGGCAACAATGTCCAGTTGCCTTTTGAAAAAGCACCTTTGGGGCAACCATGACTTGGATGACTGAGAATCTCCACAGACATTTCAGCTGTTCTGAAGTTTCATTTGTACCTAACAGTAATACTGAATCGTGCATTTCTTTCTTTCCAGATTGTTAAAAGAAAAAAAAAGTATTCTGTTCAAGAGAATACACGGTCACAAACATATATCCTACTTATCTACTTTCTGTCTGTGTAGGTCACTGAATTTTTTACAATCCCCTTAAAACAAAACGAGACAAGGAAAACTCTCAGAATATATTTTCAACCTCTGGATTTTGAGATTTATCAACCAGCTCCTTTCTTCAGATATGCACAAATCCTGACCTTTTGGTTTTTACAGACGTTGATCACATTCAAATACTTTGCATTTTCTTTATAAACATCTGAGGGAAAATAACTGTATTTCAGGACATGGTTCTGAATCACACACCTTATATGTCCATTTTTCCAAATCAAGTTCACACAGCATATTATGCTGTAGCATTTTAACCTTAAATTTACACTAACGTAATTCCCTTTCTTCTCATAAGGAGACGGTAATAGTTTTATCAATTTGTCTACCTCTTTAGAACATATTCCTGGTCACCTATATAACAGAATAACAGATTAATAGACATGGAGGGACCTTGGAGGTCTTCTAGTCCAACTCCCTGCTCAAGCAGGAGATTCTATAACGTTCCAGACAAATGGCTGCCCAGCCTCTCCTTAAAAGCCTCCAGTGATGGAGCACCCACAACTTTTGAAGGCAAGCAGTTCCACTGTTAATTGGCCTCACTGTTAGGAAATTTCTCCTTAGTTCTAGGTTGCTTCTGTCCTTGATTAATTTCCATCCATTGTTTCTTGTCTTGCCTTCTGGTGCTTTGGTAAATAGGTTGACCCCCTCTTCTTTGTGGCAGCCCCTCAAATATTGGAATAATGCTATCATATCACCCCTTGCCTTGTGTACGTGTGGTTATTATCACTGAAACCACAATAGACAGTATGTGTTTATTATCTCTGAAACTCATGGATACTTATAAACTCACTTCCTTACCAACCACAGCTTAGTAAGGCCTTTCTTATGCATCTATTTTCTCCTGACTTTCATCTCTTTTGTCTTCTAACTATAAATAAAATTAACAGGGAAATGTTTATCCCAGTCTTACAATTCCTTCCCATTTTGAAAGCAAAAGAAAAATGACATTTTACATCTCCAGATAAAACGGTTTGAAGAAAGCTGAGGGATAGTGAAATCGTTCGACATATTTGACTTCCAAAATTCCACTGGTAGGGGCAATTATTCCATATTCATAGAATATGAATATTCTACATATTCTGTCTGATTCGCTCTGACTTTCTTCTCTGCAGTGTGGAGAATAAATTCTTAAGTTATTTCATCTTCCTCCCCAGCTTCTGCCACATTTAGCATGGCTTCCCCATGCACAGAGATTCAGAACTGCTATCCCCCAAATGACATGTTTTATAATCCTTCCATTCCCCCCCACTTATGTATTTATTCATATTGTTATTTAAATGACTTGAAGTAAATTGTCATTTTCTCATGTGAAACCTGTGCTTGGGAAATGATACCAAGCAGCAACATGTAACAGAAGAGCAGGGGGGGGAATTAGGCAGACGGTAAATAGCGAGAGATGTTCTTCTTTATATGTATAAAGCAGAATGGTGAACAACGACTTGTGATCAGCCCAAGTCTTGAATGTTTGTTCTCCTCCCAACAGCAACTTGTGAAAGGAAGATATTTTTTTTAAATAAATAAAATTATTCCACTCCCCCATCTCTCAATGCGGTGTACTTTAAATATAAACACATATGCAAGCTGCAGTATATTATCCAGCATCACTGAAACATCTTGCAAGCAGTCAGGAACAGAAACTGTTCTGACATCATTTTTAGTTTGATTACGTTCTAAGCGCTGACAAGTTACTGCGCTCATGAATAATGCAAGCCAAACTGAAAGAATGTGCTTTTTATATTCCGTTCTGGCCTCCATATATATTTTCTTCCCAGCCAAATGATTTAACAATCTAAAACCCATGTCATTGATAGAATATGATTAGAAATACATTGTGTTCTTGACAGTTAACAACTATTCCTTCCTGAATAGGGAGCCGGAGTCACCCTAGCTACAAAAATGAAGTGTCACGTAGTTCAAAATATAAAGTTTGTAGTCATTTGTGGTAATATACATAATCAGGGCTCTTGGAGAATAATGTTTCGCTATTTATACAAATAATTAGACAGGGAAATTAAAGCAGAACATTGTTACTTTGCTATTGATCAGTTTAATTAGCATTAAGAGGAAGGGGAAATTATCTCCCTCAGATATATAAAGCAAAAGAACAATGTGTGTGGTTAAATTAATTGAGAAGGCAAAATATATATTTTTTTAAAAAAAACCTGTCTGCCTTCTTTCAATGACAAGAGGATCAGACTGAAGATTTTTGAAAAGCATAGCATAGCTAACACTGATTAATGAAGAGCCTTTTGTCTATTTTCTTGTATTTTTCATTAGCTGTAAATATCTGGCTACAGTTCTGTATTCATCTCCCTGGGATAAAGCCCTCTTAAACCTAATGGGTCTTACTTCCAGATATTCCTGAATGAAGCTAAGCCACTTTTTCAATGATTCTTTGAGCATAGGGATTATTTGTTTCCAGCAATCCCATCAACTGCATCACTTTTGTATATAATCCCTATTTACATTGACACTTTGTTTATTTGTTTGATTAGATTTAGACGCTGCCTGACTCCAATGCAAATCTTGACAGTTGACAATATAAAACAAGCAGTAATGACAAAAAGTGGGAAAAAATGCAGTATAAGTCAAGAATCAGTGGAACTCAGCACCAAGTGATAAAGGGGTAAAATTCTAGGCACGGAACTTTGTTGTTGTTGTTAGTTGCGAAGTCGTGTCCGACCCATCGCAACCCCACGGACAACGTTCCTCCAGGCCTTCCTGTCCTCTACCACCTTCTGGAGTCCATTTAAGCTCACGCCTACTGCTTCAGTGACTCCATCCAGCCACCTCCTTCTCTGTCGTCCCCTTCTTCTATTGCATGGAACTTAACATTTGATAAATTATTGGGTTAGATCTTTGTGACATACTTAATTAACTCAACGTTCTGATCTCATAACCATCTGGGAATGTTATCCCTAGAGATGATTCCCCCATTTTCCCCTCACTGATTTTCTCAAAATTAAAATCTTTCATTTCAAATTTTTTTTAAAAAAGTATAAGTCAGCATCAAATGATGTGAATCAAGGGATCCAAAAGGAAAGGCCTACCTGGAAATGTACATTTATCTAATTATGTCTATGTGATGATTAGGGGACTGGATGCTAAAACATATGAAGAATGGTTGCTGAAATTGAGTATGTCTAGTTTAATGAAGGGAAGGACTAGGGGTGACATGATAACGGTCTTCCAATATCTTAGGGGTTGCCAGAAAGAAGAGGGAGTCAAACTATTCTCCAAAGCACCTGAAGGGAGGACAAGAAGCAACAGATGGAAACTAACCAAAGAGAGAAGCAATCTAGAACTAGAGAAATTTCCTGATCGTTAGAACAGTTAATCAGTGGAACAACCTGCCTCCAGAAGTTGTGAATGCTCCAACACTGGAAGTTTTTAAGAAGAGACTGGACAACCATTTGTCTGAAATGGTATAGGGTTTCCTGCCTAAGCAGGGGGTTGGACTAGAAGATTTCTAAGGTCCCTTCCAACTGTTATTCTGTTATGTCTGTCAGGCCCCAAGAACAAAGAATGACACATGGAGTTACTTCTGAGTAGTTCCTTTATTGTTGTTCACCTACAGACAGAATCAATAGATTCTGTAAACTGTCTTTTTTTCTGTCTACTAGATATTTCAAGCTCTACTCCTCTTTGTCCTCTGGGAAGCAGCCTCTCCCTCCTAGGACTCCAGACTACATTCCACCACAGCTTACAGCTAGGACTGCATGTCTACATCTGCATCATCTATGTCTATAGTCTCATCGAAAACTATTATCCACAGTTCTGGCATGCCGCTTTGCCCACAATGTCTGAATCTAGGCTCTTAGCTTCCATTGCCTATTTTCCATTGCCTCTTGAATTTTAGCCTTTGGTCAAAATCCTACTCATTGATTTAAAAGCTTACCACTTACTTATCACTTACTAATCCCATTTTGCCTCTCAAAGCAACATATATTATTTTAGCCTGTTTGGGTAGACAGAGGAATCAATGCAGGCAAATCTCAAGATTATGGCCTTTGAGTTTTTCAAGGAAAGTACTGTAGAACTCCAAATAATTCATTACAAGAGGACTTATTCTACTTCAGAATTACAGGATCAAATAAATCTGTAAGGTCTTTTGTTTAAAGCACGGGTGTCAAACTCAATCGCGTTGTCAACACTACAAATGAATGTAGCTGAAGCAATTTTCCCTTCGTTTTTGGTTGTCACAGAATTGGGAGGGGGGATGAGTATTTGTTAGCTTAGTCAAAACAATAAATTGTTCTGTGGGAACAAAGGTCATTGCAGATTGCATTTTGGCGGGTTAAAGCTTCTGTTAGAAAGCCCACTCAAGTAATTAATTGGGGAATGTGATTAATGACATATTACTGGGGTGGGAAGTTCAACTTTGTAACATTGTAACCTTTGGGAGGGAACTTCAGTCTTGGTTTCACTTTTGATCATGCCGATACTATGTAGCCAAATAAACATGTTCTTTAAGGAAACTTTTTTGCCTTGGAGTTCTCTTTTAATGGTCTCATCTATCAGAACCATGACACGTGTCATGTGACATATATCGATGCATTGCAATGTTTTTTGCCTTTTTGGAGCCAGGGTGGACGTGGCCCGCATGTGACGCATCTGGCCCGGGGGCTGCCAGTTTGACACCCCTGATTTAAAGCAACCAAAATGAATAGATTACTAGTTGAATAAGATATGCCAAATGTTCTACCATTGAATTATCATATAGGGCATAATGACATCAATCAGAAAGGTTTATGAATACCCAGTGCCATTCAAAAACCGTTATTATTTTATTGGAATAATCAGTAATTCAGCAATGCAAGTTCTTGAACATATGTTCTACAGCCATCCACCTATGCTCAATATGTCTTCATCTTTTCTATGAACAAAAATATAGATAGGCTATGAGGTTTTTTGCTCTCATTCATCAAACCCTTGAATGAAGCACCTCCTCAGAATTGTTTCACGGGGAACAGTGATCCCTTGCTTCTAAAACTGAAATAAGGCGATTTTGTTGAGTTTAATTTTATACTGCTTTAAAGGTCCTGTTAGTCTTCTCAATGAGGGGAGTCTTGTAGAAATACCAAGCATCTAAAAAACTCAGCACAGACATCAAGTAATCCTATTTTGTTGGTGGCAGATATTGGTTCTGAAAAGCTTGTAATGATTTGCCAACTGATAAGCAGTTGGGAGAGTTCAGTGGCAATTGTCATTTTTTAGAGTAACTGATTGATTGGTTTAATGAAGAGAAAGACGAGGGGGGACATGATAGCAGTGTTCCAAAATCTAAGGGGCTGCCACAAAGAAGAGGGGGCCAACCTATTCTCCAAAGCACCTGAACTCAGGACAAGAAGCAACTGATGGAAACTAATCAAGGAGAGAACCAACTAAGGAGAAATTTCCTGACAGTTAGAACAATTAACTGCCTCCAGAAGCTGTGAGTGCTTAAAAACTGGAGTTTTTTAAGAAGATATTGGACCATTTGTTTGAACTATTGTAGGTTTCCTGCTTGAGCAGGAGGTTGGACAGTAGAAGACCTCCAAGGGGTCTTCCAACTCTTCCAACTCTGTTATGCTATTATTTGGTTATTCTGGTTTTTTTTCCTTACAAATGTATAAGAAGGAGAAGAAGAGAAAGAACAGAAATTTCTTTTTGTCTTCATCCCTGTCTTCTGCATGGCAAAGAAAAATCAGACATATCTCCCTGTTCTCATGAATGGAAATGACTTCTATATGGAGAAGGCATATAGATAGATAGATAGATAGATAGATAGATAGATAGATAGATAGATAGATAGATAGATAGATAGATAGATAGATAGATAGATAGATAGATAGATAGATAGATAGATAGATAGATAGATAGGATAGCGATGATAGATAGATAGATAGATAGAGACAGACAGACAACAGACTAGACAGAAGACAACAGACAGACAGATATACAGATAGATGATAGCAGACAGACAGACAGACAGACAGACAGAACAGACAGACATACAGACAGACATACAACAGATTAGAGGAGAGAGATAGCGAGAGAGAGAGAAATAATAGAGAGAGATTAGAGGAAGATTAGATAGATAGATAGATAGATAGATAGACAGACAGACAGACAGACAGATAGAGATAGAGATAGATAGATAGATAGAGATAGATAGATAGATAGATAGATAGATAGATAGATAGATAGATAGATAGATAGATAGATAGATAGATAGATAGGTAGGTAGGTAGGTAGGTAGGTAGGTAGGTAGGTAGGTAGGTAGGTAGGTAGGTAGGTAGGTAGATAGGTAGATAGACAGATGAAAAATGTTACCTTGATTGGATAATCCTCACCAATTTTCTGTGAAATAGTTGAACCTCTAGTGAAAAATCTGGTTATAACTGAAACTTACTCTTCTTCTTTAAGAAGAATCACCTCCCTTTGAGTAGCACTTCAGACAAGTGTTTTGATGATATTAATCAGAGAATGCACCTGGGTGACAGCTCAAATGACACCAGAGTGATTCATTGTAACTGGCCATCATTAAGCTGGCAATAATCAAGTGGTCTAAGAACGGCAGGATTTAGAAATAATGAATCTGAGCTTTTCTTAAAAATGGAAAGGCCAATACAAGCCCCATCGCATCTAACCAGCGGAACCGTTGTTTTAATTATAGCCAGAATTTTGAACAGGGATTGGAGTTTAGGTATTGTTATCAGCCATAAAGAGTCAGGACCATGTGTTCAATTGCAGTTCAGAATTTATTGCTTAAGCCCATACGCAAGAATTTAGTCGAGTAACGTTCAATACTAAATTGGCATCAAATACTGTGAGGATCAATGGAATTTGTTGCTCTGTTATTGAAGAGGGGTTGGACTTGTGTTGTTTATGACAATGTAACAACTCTAAGCTGATGATATACTTAACTCCAAGTATTTCACAGAGAATTGGTGAGGATCATCATCCAATCAAGATAACATATCTATCTATCTATCTATCTATCTATCTATCTATCTATCTATCTATCTATCTATCTATCTATCTATCTATCTATCTATCTATCTATCTATCTATCTATCTATCTATCTATCTATCTATCTATCTATCTATCTATCTATCATCTATCTATCTATCTCTATCAAATTCTCACTTTTCTTCCATTGGTTCCTGCTCTCCACCAAAGAACTTCTGATTCTCCCCTTTTAGTTCTCTCTTTAGGAGCCCCTCTCAAGGTCTGAGTACTTGACTAATACTTTTAGTAAAGTATCAATTCACCATGGTGGAAGTTTTAGCATATTTTTCAAAATATTATTTAAAAATTCCACTTATATTGCATTGTCCCTTAGCTCGTAGTTTCTCTATAATTTACAGAGTTGTTAAATTGCCTGAGAACTCTAGGCTTTTTTAAACCTGCAAATTGCCCTACTTTCATTCTTTCAAGGAAAATTTTCCTAGAGCAAACTTTTTACCAAATACATACATTTTCTCAAAATGTGTCCTCCTTCCCCTTCCAAGCTAAGTTCTAAGTCCAGCTTTAGATCTTGAACTGAAACAGGTAATTTTGACCCATAGGCCTGCTCCAAACAGGATGATAAACAACATTTCCTGAATCATACAATAAATTGTTCTAAAGACGATCAGACTAAAAGATTATTTAGCTATCTCTACATCATCTATGTCTATCAATAGTTTGGGACAGCTGCTGTTCTTTTAGGTATTCATATCTAACTCAACCTTGGGTGATGGGAGGAATATTTTTTTTGGGGGGGAAATTGATCACCTTGCTCTTAAGGAAATAATATATCTGGAAAGTTTCCTTTGAAACATGCCAATTTGCTTTTCACTCCTAGAACCTCTGGCATCTTGAGGTTTCATTCTGCTCATTAAACATGTTATCATTCATATGGTATTTCTTTCACTAACATCCTGATGAAAAGTATGACCATTTCTTAGGCTTGTCACCGTCACAGCTATCTTTGCCTTGGGTGGAATTTCGCTGGGATTTTGGATTTTTCTATGTCTTTCTTGTAATGATTTTCACTTTGTGCTGCCTCACCTCTTTCCACGCTCCCAACACATGCAGGTTATTCTCTGTCACACCGTCCAAATTAAAAACAAATGTGTCTTGAACAGGGATTGGGGTTCATCCGTAGGTAATGATGTTTTACTTTTTAATTCTTTGTCCTAAATATTTCTCCTGTACCGTACTTTTTTTTTTTTCATTTAGGAATGTCCACCAGAAGTCCAGCAGATCATAACTCTTCATTTCTTAGCTCAGGGGTAGGCAACCTTGGCTCTTTTATGACTCATGGACTTCAACTCCCAGGATTCCTGAGCCAGCATGGCTCAGCTTGGAAACCTCTCTCTTTCCCCTCAGCATGGCTGGCTCAGGAATTCTGGGAGTTGAAGTCCACGAGTCATAAAAGAGCCAAGGTTGCCAACCCCTGTCTTAGCTAAACAATAGATTAAAATCTATTACAACTTTTGCTCTTGAGGCCACTTAGGCCACATTGTGCCACTTGGGGGCAGAGATAAACCCCAAGTGGCCTCAAGAGCTCTTAGGAAGAGTACTAATAACCAAATGACTGCAAAGAAATATGATCCTTCCACCATCCACCACCCATCCTGTCAGAATGGAATGGAATGGAATGGAATGGAATGGAATGGAATGGAATGGAATGGAATGGAATAGAATGGAATAGAATAGAATAGAATAGAATAGAATAGAATAGAATAGAATAGAATAGAATAGAATAGAATAGAATAGAATAGAATAGAATAGAATAGAATAGAATAGAATAGAATAGAATAGAAGCTGGAAGGAACCTTGGAGTGTGGGAATTCGATCCCGGGGTCCAGCGCCTGCTGGACGGACCAGTGACGTACGTTAGCCTAGGCCAACGGACCTCGCGTTTGGTAGATAGGAAACACACGGACAACATGTTTCTTCAGGTTGAGTTAGCAAGCGAGAGCCCAGAAGGATCTGCGTGCTTCTCTTTTATTGGTACACTTACGTCACAGCAGGAGGTTGTAAAGGGTGGGTTTTGCCAGGAAATGAAACTTAACTCAAGAAATGGAAACTTAAAGGCATAAACGAAACCTTTAACTTAACTTAGGAAATGGAAACTTAATAAGGCATAAAGAAACCTTAAGTTATTGAAATGGTTGCAACATCTCCACTGTTTTTATTTTTTAAAGTTCAATCTCTATCCTACTCGTAGCCATCATCTGCATCCTCCGAAACAGAAGAGGGCAACTCCATAAGAATGCGAGATTCTTGCTTGGAGGCAAGAGCCACCATGGCTAAGTCTGATTCAGTATCGGAACAGTTGGAGTCCGTGTCAGACAGTGTCAGTAGGGCAACCTTTTCAAAGGGGTGGAATTTGGGTTTCAAGGGTTCATATATATTGTTTGAGGCAAGCATAACATCAATCTTAGAAAGATTAGAATCCAAACCATTCAAACGATCCTTGAGAAATTGCAAAAGGCGTGAAAAAACACATGGGCCAATCATACATAATATAAGCAAAATTATACAAGGTCCTAAAATAGCAGAAAGCAATGTAGTAATCCAGGGAGAGAAATTAAACATGCTTTGATACCAGGATTGTTGGGAGAACCTTTCTTGTTCCCTGTCTTTCAATCGTTTGCGTAGCTCATTCATAGAGTCGCGCACAATGCCAGATTGATCAGAATAAAAACAACATTCTTCTTTTAAGGCTACACATGTTCCACCTTCCTTTAAAAATAAAAGGTCGAGGGCACTCCTATTCTGCAAAGCTACTTCAGCAAGAGACGACAAAGAAGTTTGAAGGGCAGAAATTGAAGTCTCAATGCGGGAAAGATCATCATCTATTTCTAGACTAAGTTTTTGTATTTGTTGTTGATTAACAACCAAAGCCGCAGCTCCAGTAGCTGCTCCTGCAGCACCTAATCCTAAAAGAACTGAAAGGGTTAGGGCTGTAACAAATTCACGTTTTACACGTAGGTGGTATTCCGGTGGTTCCATAAGGGAAACAAAATCAGAGGGGGAATAATAAGTGATTCTAGGGACTAAGCGTACCTGAATACAAAAGGCTTTTTGTTGTATTAAAACATCCCCTGATACACAGGCTGTGGCACCTGTAGAGCAAGCCCAAATGGAGTTGTTACCAGGAACAAAGAATTGGCCTTTTAATCTGGCAGTGATGTTACCATTGACCAAAGAGAAAAGAGAGTTATAGCCAGCCACGTTTACACTGCCCAACCTAGTTTTATCAAGCCAGACATCACATTGGTATTTGCCAGTGGTGGTATTAGCACAATATTGAGAATAATTTGCAGGAATGTTTCCCAAGCAACAACCATGTCCCATAATGGAAGTAATAGTAATAGACGTTGAGTTCCATCTGCAGGAGTCATCTTTTGTAGCATTCTTAATAGGTTCAATAGAGCCAACGGCGTCATAAAAGGGTGGAGTGGCTGATAAACAGAGCCAACAGTGGTCGGTTTGTGAAGAAGAATTAACAGCACTTTTTAGCAAAAAGGAGGAAGCATTGACAAGGTTAATGAAGGGATTAGACATATTATGCACAACGGACTGTAAAAAAAACAGATTGAATGCTTTTGTTAGGACCTATAGGAGGGGAATGTGGTGACTGGATTGTGAGACGAATGGAAAAAACTCCGCCGTCGTCTTCAGAACCGCTCCATTCTCTACCACCCCAAGAATATCCGACAGCCCATTGCTCTGTAGTCAAAGTCTTTCCTTGGGATGTGAAGGTAATGTTCATTGGATTTTTCCACTCACCACAACAATGCAAATTAGAAGGGCAGGAAGGAGAAGGGGGTTTGTCATTACTACGGGTAATGGCGATATAATCATTTGAGCGAGGGGCAGTCCAGGATATAGCGCCCGTAGAAACACAGGACCATGAGGCACAGTATTTATCCAATAAAGTGTCACATTGATATTTTTCCTCAGGCGTCTTTGGTTCGGGACAAAAATACAGGTCCCACCATGTTGCTTCTAGTGGAGAAGGTGTGCACGAACCTTGTTTGTCCCATTTGTTAGTTTGGAGAGATTTTGAAGCAAATTTGTTGACCCCGGTACCCATTTCGGCAAAGTCAAAATGTAAGATAGGGAACCAGGGCCATATTGTGTATTTGGAGATTTGGAATAATACCTGATTTTCAAAGTCACGAACAGTCCATGTGTAGTTGAGAGGTCGATGAGGATTAGGATCAGGAGATCGCCGTCGTCGAGAATGAATGATGCGTTGGTGTGAGCGAGGTTGCTTTGTGGAATGAAAGTGTTGTAAGTGAGGTGAGGTAAAAGTACGGGCGGCCAGGTCTAGGAAGGAGCGGGGATGAGGAACAAAGTTGTAGGCAAGTAAACGAGGAGACAAAGGAGGTTTTGCATAGCTCGCCACTGATGCGAGTTCAAAAGAATGTGTAGTATAAGTACCATAGGATGAAAATCCAGACACATAATAGCGCCCCGTAGTCTCAGGGGTCACAAGAATAGCAAAAGTCATGTGACAAGGGTAATGAGCATAGGTGAGGGAAATAGAGGGAGATGGTGGAAGAGGAATGCCACGATTAGGATACTGAGAAAACACAAAGGGACAAAAGGATTGACCTCGGTCATAACAATGGAAAAGGGCAGTAGTATTGAGATCAAGAAAAGAAAAAACAGGACCACAATATAGGCCTTTATGAAAATTTAGAGGAATTCTCAGGTGCTTTGTCATCATGGGAAGGTGCAGTGTGGACATCATGGGGAAGGAACTTGTCAAGAGTGTCATCAAAAGCAGGGTCCACATGATTGATGCAAAAGTGTTGGACCCCTGGACAATATGGGTGGTGCAATAGGCAGTTGTTACACCAATAACAGCATGTACATCCACACTCACAAAGGCAATGATGGCACATCCGATGGAGTTGGTGGGTTGTGTGGAGTGATGAAATATGGGCGAATACAACGAGCAGGGACCCACAAAACTCCATCAGGTAGTTGAACTGCAGCATAGCCTCTTCCCCAGGTGATGAGTTCGGCTGGACCTTTCCAAGTTGGATCCGGGAGCTGCCTGTAGTATACAAGTGGTCTTGAAGTTGGGACAACAGGTTTAGTAAAGTGTCGAGACGCAGCAGACAAAGAAGGAGTGCCAGTGAGATTTAGAAAATTGAGAGTATACAGACAAACATTTAACACGTTTTGCAGTGCCGGGAGGTTTGGGGGGCATAAGCCCTTGGACCCCATATAACGATCTAATGCATTTTTTAAAGTTTGATTTGCTCGCTCAACAATAGCCTGCCCTTGGCTATTGAAAGGAATTCCAAATTTGTGGACAATGGACCAGTGATGACAAAACTGTGAAAATTGTGAGCTGACATAAGCTGGGCCATTGTCTGTTTTTAATATTTTTGGACATCCCAGCACTGTAAAGGTACGAATACAGTGATTAATCACTTGTTTTGCAGCTTCCCCTTTTTGTGGGGTTGCCAAAATAAATCCGGAGAACGTATCTACTGTAACATGTAGATATTTCCACGGGGCAAATGGAGGATATTGAGTTACATCCATTTGCCAGGTATCACAGGCTTCAGTGCCTCTAGGGTTAACGCCCTGTGGGATACCTTTAGACTGTAGGCTACAGGTTGGGCATTGTTGAATTATGGCTGTAGCTTCAGCCATAGTGATTCCAAATTGTTTCATTAAGGCCTTCTTATTTTGATGAAAATAGCTGTGACTTTCCCCCGCTGTCATGGGAGCTGGCTGTGGAACTTTGATGACAACAGGTAAAAGTTTGCAGGCTTCATCGGCCATATGATTCCCTTCTGAAAGAAATCCTGGTAAATGTTGGTGACTTCGAATGTGTGCTAGAAATAAGGGATGAACACGATCATGTAATAGTGTTTGTAGTGAAAGAAAGAGTTTCATAAGGACAGGTGGAATGGAGGGAGACAGATAAGAGTCAAAAATGTTGTGAGTGATATGGGAAACATATAAGCTATCTGTAATGATGTTTAAAGGTTGTAAAGAAAAGGAGCTTAAAGCCAAAATAAGAGCAGCTAGTTCTGCTTGTTGAGCTGATTGTTGAGGCGAAGTTTGCTTTTTGTGCCATGTTCCATTGTATTGCCAAGTACAAGCACCATATGTTTTTGAACCATCAGTAAAAATGGTAAGACAGTCCTTAAGGGATGAAGGAGCAATAGGAGAAGAAAAGGAAATAGGGATTGTCTTGACAAGTTGTAAGCGAGGATCTGCGGGCAAATGACATGAAATATGCCCATGCCAGTTTAATTTTTTGTCAGATATTTGAACAAGAATGGCAGTGAATAGAGAAGGTGTTGATAAAATCACAAGGGAAAAAGGTGTGTTGTTCAAGACACGGTCGACCCAAGTGGTCTGCAGTATTGAATTTATATGTTGGAGAGTGGTGTGATGAACATCAGTAAGATGTAAAGTGTCAGCAGGGTGTTTAAGTATAGCTAAGGCTTGGAAAAAGGGAGAAAAAACAGCCGTGGTAAGAGAAAGATAAGATCGTGCCCAATTAAGTGTTCCTAAATATTGTTGAAGCTGCACTAATGTGGTATCCTTCTCTAAAAAAATGTGAGGAAAAATGGGTGTTGAGTGAGAAGAAAGAAGTTTGTGACCCAGATATGAAAAAGGTTCCAATTTGATCAAATTCCATTCAGATGAAACAAATTTTCATGAAATAGGAAAAACATTTACAAATCTAAGCAAAACAATTCAGTCATTTCTTTTGGTTGATGGATGTATATGTCTAACTAAACAATTTAAAACTCAAAAATTTGCAAAAGAATTGCCCAACAATTACTGCCTCCTCTTTCGAGTAAAAAAAATAGCAAGCTGAAACTGCAAGAGTGGGCATCAAATTTCACATCCACCCCCCTTCCTCAACCCAGACTTCTAGGCAGAGGAAGAAGAAAAAAAATAGTTAAAACGAACAGCTGCCCCCCCTCCTCTGTCTGCCCTTCCTTCGCTCTTAAAACAATACAGCCAGCGAAAAACAAAAGAGTCAGGAGGGGGGAAAAGAAAAAGAAATTTTACAAAAATCTCACCACCAAAAAAATTCACATGCATTCACATGTATAAATTCTTTTATACCTCTTCCATAAAACTTTACACATGCAAACTCATGCCATTGCGTTCCCATATTACAACAATAAAAACTACAGTTTTACTGTTCCTTTCACAGTGTGGGATGGGTGGAGGGGTGAGGGCTAACACACACACATTTACACCAGCAAATTAACTCATTCACTTCCATTCTGTTTGCTTACACCATTTCACATACAAATATTTCATTTCATACGTTTTCTAAGCAAACTTTTTATTTTTAATTAAGGCCTTTTTGTTTGTTGTTATCAAAGAGGGTTTTGACCCTTTTCCAAGTCTTGGAAATAACACAGAACAACACAGACAGACATATATACACAAATACCATTAAAACAACATTTATTTAGACATATGGCTTGTCCTGCAAGAAGCGAGAAAATCATGAGATGATTCCAACCAAACATGTGGTTTTTATAGGGCCCTTTAACCATCTCCTATTTTTCTCACCATTCCAAGTCCAAGCATAACGTTCTAGGAATTAAACATATATAAAACAAAACACACACATCAACACAAAGCACCACCAGACATTGTCTGACAGGGTTAAACTTAACAGATTACAAAAGAGTTTCAAAACATTCCAATTGTTCAAAACGCATTGCAGAGGAGTGCAGTTTGAGTTAATTTATATCTCTAAATTGTTCTGAAAATTTATTGTTTGGTCTACCTCAAAATAGTTTGATGAAACGGAAGCATTGAGTGCGGTTGCAAAACTCTGCAGAACAGGATACAGGGTTGCCTGTTTCTGTTTTGGAGGAGATAGAGAAGGATATAGTGAAGAGGGGGGTTCCTTTGGCTGTGCCGACTTTGGAGCGTCCTCCGCAATAGACACAGGTTGAGAGGAAGGGTCTGGGGATAGACAGTTGTTCCGTTAACTTTTTGCAAACAATTTGCCTTTCTGACTAAAGAGGAAAGTTCATCCACATGCTTGGACAGAACTCTGGAAAGCGGGGATCCCATACTTACGATTGATCCAGCCTTTACCAGGTGCATAGTACAGGAGCCAGAGCAGCGCTTCCCTAGACAGAGAACACGCCGTGGAGTGAATCACGTCGTAGAGTGAATCACGTCGGGGTCACCAGTTGTGGGAATTCGATCCCGAGGTCCAGCGCCTGCTGGACGGACCAGTGACGTACGTTAGCCTAGGCCAACGGACCTCGAGTTTGGTAGATAGGAAACACACGGACAACATGTTTCTTCAGGTTGAGTTAGCAAGCGAGAGCCCAGAAGGATCTGTGTGCTTCTCTTTTATTGGTACACTTACGTCACAGCAGGAGGTTGTAAAGGGTGGGTTTTGCCAGGAAATGAAACTTAACTCAAGAAATGGAAACTTAAAGGCATAAACGAAACCTTTAAGTTAACTTAGGAAATGGAAACTTAATAAGGCATAAAGAAACCTTAAGTTATTGAAATGGTTGCAACATTGGAGGTCTTCTAATCCAGCCCCCTGCTCAAGCAGAACCTATACTGTCTCTGACAGGTGAATGTCTAGTCTCTTCTTGAAAGTCTCCAGTGATGGAGCACCCATGATTTCTGGGGGTAAGCTGTTCCACTGGAATTCCTCACGGTCAGGAAGTTTTTTCCTTAATTCCAGGTTGCTTCTCTCTCTGATCAGTTTCCAACTATGTTTCTCGTCCTTCCCTCTGGTGCTTTGGTGAACAACCTGGTCCCCTCTGCCCTGTGGCAGCCTCTCAGATACTGGAACACTGCTATCATGTCCCCCCTATTTCTTCTTTTCTTTAGACTAGCCAATCCCAAATCCTGCAGCCGTTCTTTGTATGTTTTAGTCTCCGGGCCTTTGATCACCGTAGTTGTTCTTCTTTGAATTTTTTCCCCAACTCTCAACATCTTTTTTGTGATATGGTGAAGTATTCCTTCTATCATCCCCACCATCCTGCCAGAACCGATGAAGCTTCTTGGATGAGAAGCGAAATATCTTCCTCAAGGGGGGAAAAAGCAGTCCGGTTGCCTTTTGAAAAAGCACCTTTGAATCCTATTGATTAATTGTTTATAGTTGGTGGATGACTGAGAACTCTTAAAAGTAAATCAAGGAAAACTGATTACATCGTCATGCATATTCATATAATTTGTTCCCTTCTTTCCCCTTGGATATCCATGAAAGCCTCTCTCCAGATCAAACAATAACAATTCTTCCCCTCCCTACGTTTTAACATTTGCTTCTTTGTTGCTTCTGCTTGAGAAATAAAGCTTATTTCTCAAGGATGGTTTCTCATATTTTTCTCAAAGCGTATCTTCCATAGCACAGGAAAAAAAAAGACAATTAGAAAATGATTTAGTTCATGGTTCTATAGAACAGCTTTTGCCTTTTGTTGTTTATTATCCAAGCCATATATATATATATATACATATATATATATATATATTTAAAGTACTAGGCTAATCCACCTATTATAAGCCATTTTAGAAAAAGAAAATGAATGGATGGTCTCCCTAACTTTTTTTTTTTGTCGTGTAAAACTACATTATCTCGCCCTTTTCAAATTAGAGGGAATGAGTTTTCTTGCATCGTTGCTCTGTCTTTAAAGAAATTATTGTAGCATGTTTATTGTTTAAAACAAAACAAAGAAAGAAACATGGAGTTAAAATCTACAGTATTATTGCAGGAGAGAAAGGGCGGAGGGAGGGAGAAGTTAGCAAGCCTCAATGTGATTTTGCTGTACGTGGTTAACTGTCAGCAGGAGAAATTGCCTTGAATTCATAAAGTGGCTCTTGAGAGATCTTGGACCCTCCTAGTCCATTGCTGGATAGTTCTGGCCTCCATCACCCTGATTTTTAACTAACTCCCAAGTTGTCTCTAAAATGGTCCCCAGATACAAAGAGTATGAACTGAAAACCAAAAGCTTTGGCTCACCATTTCCCCCAAAATGCATCACTTGTGTCTCTTTATCTGCAAAGACAACCTATGCCACAGCGATAGATAAGTTTGCAAGGCTATTACGCAACAGTGTCTGAGCCCAACTTCTTAAAAATGGCGGGGGGGAGAAATAGTTACTAAACAACATGACAAAACAGAAACTGATTCTCGGTTTTATTTTGCCCAAACTGAAATGTTATGATATTCTACTCCTAGGTAGTAAAACTAAATCCCAATAATAATAATAATAATAATAATAATAATAATAATAATAATAATAATAATAATAATAATAATAATAATAATAATAATAATAATAATAATAATAATAATAATAATAATAATAATAATAATAAGAAGAAGAAAGAAGAAGAAGAAGAAGAACGAAAGAGGAAGAAGAAGAAGAAGAAGAAGAAGAAGAAGAAGAGAAGAAGAAGGAGAAGAAGAAGAAGAAGAAGAAGAAGAAGAAGAAGAAGAAGAAGAAGAAGAAGAAGAAGAAGAAGAAGAAGAAGAAGAAGAAGTTGCAAAAGGCGGCCTTACTAGGAACTGCTTCCATCCTGCGACGATATCTGTAACACCATCAAACATCCACATCTGCCTATCCCAGGTCCTTGGGAAGGACTGGGAAATCCAGACTGCCAAATCCAGTATGAACATCTGGCTGACTGTGCGATGATCCATAATACTAATACTAATAATACTAATACTGATAATAATAATAATAATAATAATAATAATAATAATAATAATAATAATAATAATAATAATAATAATAATAATAATAATAATAATAATAATAATAATAATAATAATAATAATAATAATAATAATAATAGAGTTGGAAGGGACCTTGGAGATCATCTAGTCCAACCCCCTGCTCAGGCAGGAAACCCTATACCATTTCAGACAAATGGTTGTCCAATCTCTTCTTGAAAACTGTAGGATCCTTGGTGCTCTCTGAGCTTGGTTATTTTCTTGCAGACATTTCATTACCCAACTAGGGAACACCATCAGGAGCTTCATGTAACTACTATATAAACCCCATATTCTTTTGCACTGGTGACATTCCAATAGAAGAGAAAATTTGTAGTTCAGGGTCAAACTTTGGGGTCTTTAGTGCTCTCTGATGTTTCGTTACCCAACTAGGTAACATCAGCAGTGCACTTAATATAATGAAATATCATCAAGAAAACAACCAAGCTCAGAGAGCGCCAAGGACTCCTGAGAAGAGAGAATTACAAAGGTCCCAAGGGAATTTGTCTCAATTCAGAAAGGGAGTCAAACTTGCCAATTCCACAAAGGCTTGTGGAATCTCATAATAATCTAGCTGGCAAGGGACCATGGAGGTCATCTAATCCAACCCCCTGCTCAGGCAGGAAACCCTATACCATTTCAGACAAATGGCTGTCCAGTCTCTTCTTAAAAACTTCCAGTGTTGGAGCATTCACCAGTTCTGGAGGCAGGTTGTTCCACTGGTTAATTGTTCTCACTGTCAGGAAGTTTCTCCTTAGTTCTAGGTTGCTTCTCTCCTTGATTAGCTTCCATCCGTTGCTTCTTGTCCTGCCTTCAGGCGCTTTGGAGAATAGCTTGACTCCCTCATCTTTGAGGCAGCCCCTGAGATATTGGAACACTGCTATCATGTCAGCCCTGGTCCTTCTCTTCATTAATCTAGACATACCCAATTCCAGCAATCGTTCCTTGTAAGTTTTAGCCTCCAGTCCGCTAATCATCTTTGTTGCTCTTCTCTGTACTCTTTCTAGAGTCTCAACATCTTTTTTACATCGTGGTGACCAAAACTGGATGCAGTATTCCAAGTGTGGCCTTACCAAGGCATTGTAAAGTGGTATTAATACTTCACGTGATCTTGATTCTATCCCTCTGTTAATGCAGCCTAGCACTGTCTTGGCCTTTTTGGCAGCTGCCACAAAGAAGAGGGAGTCAAGCTATTCTCCAAAGCTCCTGAAGGCAGGACAAGAAGCAATAGATGCAAACTAATCAAGGAGAGAAGCAAGCTAGAACTAAGGAGAAACTTCCTGACAGCCAATCATATTCCAAGTCAATTTCATGCTATTCTTCTATAATGGCAGCATGATATGCATCATGGAATAGATTTATATTGCCAGGATTAATTCTGCATTTAAAACAAAGAACTATTCAAAAGTTTACCAATCACAATTTTCTTTGATAGTAGTTGTCGTCTGCAAGGTTATCTTTATATTAAAATCTTGGTTTCTGCTCTATTTACTAGGATTTCTCTAAATACTTGTTTTTTTTGTAAGGCTTAAGGAATCACGGTGACTCTTTCATTATCTCTCTCTCTATTGACTTGCTATCTCATGCAGCTTTGGCTATTTTTAAAAAATTACATTCATTTCCATCTTACCTTGTCTGAGACGCTAGGTGGCTTAATTAAATGATGGCTTAACAAAATTATATTCAGACGGAGTGTGGTTAGCGTAGAGTTAAAACATGGAAGATACAGAAAGAAATTGAAATTCTTTTTCTTGGGGAAAACTTAGAGGAACTTTTTCAAATGTTAGAAATTGCTTTATTCAGTCCTCATTATCTGAATATATTTTTTTTTCTCCCTTCCCAGTTAATACAATATCCATGTTGTCACTCTCTGCCTTTTACTTCAGGCACCGTTTTTCTAGCAATGTTCACTACAGCAGTGTGATGAGAAAAACCAAGGTTTTTCTCACCACCACCCCCAAAAAAGCTATTTTGACAACAATCTTAGTTCAAATACATTTTGTTATTTCACATCCATTTCATAAAGGAAGTTAATAAAGCTGAACTCTCAATTGGAGAAGTTGACACTTCAATGGAACAGCTTTCTCCAGTCAAAAATGCAACAGTCTTAACTTTTAATCTCTCATTCATTTGGTGGCATTTCATTTTTATTTTATTTTTTAGATTTTCTGTTTGACTGGTTAATGGCACACAATAACCCACTGTGGTCTGTGTTAAAAAAAATGAGATGGAGGGAAATGGATGGCATTTTTCATCTTTCTTGCTAATGTTCTCTTCCTTTCTCTTTCTCTTTTTCTCTCTAATCCACATTAGTGTTTCACCACACAACTACTCAATTGTTACGTGGATTTTGACTCATGCATACCTACTGTATGAGACCCCACCCCAGACACATATACATGTAAACTGCTGAAAGTGCCCTTGTAAGAAAACTGCCACAGCAAACTGAATTGGATTGATCAAGTGGAGATAGGGACAAATTCTAAAGAGGGCCAGCTCCTATTGTTTATGTGGTAGTCCATATTATTGTCTTCTGTGGTTCCTTACAACTTATGATGTTCCTGTTCCTGTTCCTGTTCCTCCTCCTCCTCCTTTTTTTCTTTCATTCTACAGGAATGTATAAGTATTTCTTTACATTTTATCTTTCACAAGATGACTTAAGAAGAGATGAAAGTGGGTAAGAGGGATGGAGGCAGATGCCTGCATATTGTCCTTAAAAGGGCCTAAGATTTTGAAGAATTAAAAAGAACAAAGCCATTCATCTCTCTCCATAGTAACCCAAGATCTCAAATGTAAGGTACAATGACAGTATTTACAACACAGCACAACAGAAGGCAATGAGTGGTTTTCAAGATTTTTTTTTTTTGAAAGGAACCTGAAGAGATCCCAATTTAGAAACCAAAGAGATCACTGAATGTCTTTAGTAACAGGCTAAAATTTTAGGGAAACCAGCACAGAAAGTGAATTTAATTACTCCAGTGGGAAGATGTGTTTCAGTGGATCTTGCTTTATTTAAAGCAAATTGGAGTTGCCCTCCTAACACTGAAGATCAAGAAGTACTTTCCCTAATGTTCTCTTCCAGATGTGCATACTGAAGTCACATGTTAAAGCAGTAGCCTATCTTTGGCCAAATTTTGCTATGTTGGCTTATATCAGAAGAATGTTTATATATCAAAATGGTTCTTTTTAAATGTACGTTAGTCAAGTTTCTCTCTCTCTCTCTCTCTCTCTCTCTCTCTCTCTCTCTCTCTCTCTCTCTCTCTCTTGTATACTTGTAAGCTGTTATGAAAAATCTGACCTCTTGTTCCATGAAGAGCCTTATACAGAGTAAAAAATAATAATTGCACTGGGTCAAGTTTTCCTATGAACTATTTACAAACAATACTGCAAAAAAAGGAAGAAGAAACTCTGCTTGTTCTGGCAGTCCTTTAATGAACCCAAATGATTGATAGGGTTTTCTATAAGCAAACAGCTATACAGAAACAGTAAAATGAGAAAGAGGATTCATGGAATAACATTATGCTAATCCCAAGAAACTAATTCTGGTGATCTACGGCTACTGCCTATATCCCATTCACCACCCCACTCACCCAACAAGAATTGCACTGCTGGGACAATTCACAGTGCTGTCACAGTGCAGTACTTCGCACTGAGTCGATGTTAGATGAGTTACGATGGGGAAACAAATCCTTTTATGACTATTATTTCATTCCTCACATATTTGGGGTCAGTGGAAATCAGTGGGGTGGACTGGATGATTAGTAATAGTGAAAGTTTAGTTTTGATTACTCAGAAGTGCATCCCACTGAGATCAATGGGGCACTCTCCCTGGTAAACACTCATTATGTGGGTATTCTGAAGACAACTCCTCTGCTAGGCTTAAGCGTAGGTTTATTTACGCAGGCAAGACAGAGCACCCAGCTGATCCTGAAAGACATATTATTATATGAATATTGTTCTCTGTCTCTTGGTAGTAATCCTCATGAATAGTCTCCATTTTTTCTCTCTCTCTCTAAGTTGCTATTACCGATGTTGAAGGAAAAGTCTTCATCCTGGTTCATCCAAGCCGGGGATAAATAAACAACATGGTGACTGCTTTAGAAAGAAGTTTGCAGTTTATTGAAGAGCCAGACCGAAAGATGGTTCTGGCAGGAAAGAGGAGATAAAAAAGGGCTGAGCACATGTGGGGAGTAGGTTTTTATACCCTCTGAAAGCCTTTTGTTTGGAATAGTTTCCTGTTCCTGTTTTAGGCTTTGTATTTCCTGTGTCACGTATTCTGACCTGAGTCTGGGTGTGCCTTTCTGGTATTCTTGATGGCGGTAGGTTAATCCTATTATGTCCCAAAGGTCATATCCTGCTTCCCTGGTGCTGGGGCTAATGACTCCTAGAGTTTGGGTGGGGTATGCAGATTTTAGGTGTCTTTGTATTCTTGATCTCCTAGCTGGGGCCTTTCTGATGGTTTACATCTGCATTTGTACAGAGCTGGCTTCTGCTTGGGACAAAGAGACTTGGGGGCAGGGTTGGTTTCTGCTTTTAAAATCCTTTTGAGGAAATATATTTTTCTGCCCTTTTAATATTTCCTTCTTTGGGGGGCTGACTTCCCACACAGATTTGCAGAGAATTTGGCATAATTCAATAAAAGACAGGACAGGCTATAAATGTGAACGAAGGGGTAAGCAGCATTAGTTTCATGACAACAAAGTCAACAAAGTGTAAAGTAGCATCTTCAAGACTAACCAATTTGCTCGGGGGGGGGGGGGAATGTCCAAATAAAGTTGTTTGGTCTTGGACTCTGTGTCTATATCTACATCTAATTGAAGGTTTTGAAATGGGTGCTCATTGCTAATCATATTCTCCACAAATCCCAAGACCTATGAGGTCACGTGGCCGTGAGAAAGCATCAAGAAGTCCATTGTGTTAGGGTTAGGGTTACTTATTACTGTTACTTTTAATGTTGAAGTAATAGTTTGAATAGTAGATTATCTAATATCACAAGGAAAAAACTTACTGTACTTCAGTGAGTATCTTAGAGCTGGTCATATCATTAGATAAAATAAGAAAGCATTTGATCTGGAAAAACAACAGAAGACTGTGAGTTTACTATTATTGTTATTTGTTATTATCATCATCATCAACAACAACAATGTGTGTTTGCCAAATAACTTGATTTGAATAGCGGTACTGTAGAAATTTTTTTTATTTGATATGCGTCTACTTTTTTCCCCCTCATTCAATCATGTCTGATTCTCTCTGGACATTCCCTTCCAAGTTTTCTTGGGAAGATTTTTCAGAAGTGGTTTGCCATTGATTCCTTCCTAGGACCGAGAGAGAGAGACTGGCTTTGTGCCCAAGGCAAGACTAGAACTCAGAATCTCTTAGTTTCCAGCCTGGTGCCTTTGCCACTACACCAGACCGCGTCTACCTACATCTAATTGCAGTAAAATAATTTTACAAGGTTTCATTTGTTTCTCTACTTTATGAGCGCCTTTGACATTCTGAGATTTTCAATATAAATATTCAGTCTACCTCCAACTGAGTTTAATTCCTAGTGACTTCATGGACACATTCATGTTGTTTTCCTGAAAATAGTAGAGCAATACCTTAGCTCTGTCTTCTTTTATGACACTTCTAGTATTTCCAGTAGAGCCTATAGCTGGATAATTTACTAGTGTCTTCCTACTCAGGTGATCCTGAAACCTTTTGTGAATGAACCAAGTTATCTAGATGTTGCCACTTCCTGTTGGCAGAGCTTTATGCAAAGCATTTTTAGAGACTTAGGAAGGAAGAAAAGGGCCTTGTTCCATCCCATCTCACTCAACCCCACCCCATTCACTATTTCCTTTTAGATCCTGAATTTTCATTTAGGTGGTACAAGAATCTTGGTCAAGAATTTATCCCCATTTCTTCTGTGCTGGCTTGTCATTTGCCTAAGGCTGTGGAGGGCCCTCTCTATATGGAAGTAGATGGTTTAACTTCTTCTCTGGGCCCTTGATGTAAAATGCTTCTCCAGCCCTTGACCCATATTCAGCCAGGCAGATGGAGTTGTACAGTTGCCACATCTGTCTCACTAATGGGTGCTAATCATGGCATTTGAATTCCTAGTGTGGCATTTCAATGCAAGAGATATCAGCCCATCTGGACCAGACAGCTGTAACTTGCCATTGTTTTGGGGGAAGAAAAGCATCCTCTCTCCCACTTTTACACTGTTATATTGACAGTTGTTTTTTCCCATTCCCCTCTCATGGCACAGTAGAGCCTTGTGATTGACACAACCAATGGTGACATATCACAACACAATATGTTTGTGGCGAGAGGAAAAAAACCAAAGCCGCATGGCAACAGGTGATCAAAGGATCCCACGTCCTCTGGAGTTTTCTTCTGTGGAAATCAATGGGAAGGCAGTGAAATTAAAACAAAAAAAATCAGCTCAGCGGCCCACATTTGCATAAGCTAGTGGAGGAAAACACTCTTTGTGAATTGTGTTTGTTCTCTTCAGCCTGGAGGCGCTGACAAAGAACTGCATATGTCCCTCATACATCATGTGAGACATAAATAATAAAAGTAGTTAATTATGAACGATCCACTCTCTCCCATTCTGTAAAGTGTACCTGCTGTTTCCCCTTTTTGTTGTCTCAGATGCAGTTCAAAGAAAATCCAGGCGTAATATTCTTTAAATGAAAACATCAAGGAGAATAGAACAGGTTTTGCTTGTTGGAAAAAACAAGGGGAAAATAAATAAATAAACAAGCACGTTGGGTTTTACAGGATTACATGTTTAGAGACACCGATAAATTCTTTGTAAAATTAGGGAGGTTTCTGAGTTTGGGGTTGCAATCTCCCACCTCTGCTCTCCACACCATTTCTCAAGCTACTTTAGTAATACTGTGTTTCCCCAAAAGTAAGACCTACCCTGAAAATAAGCCCTAGGTTTGGACCGAGGCACATGCCTAAAAATCAAGCTGGGGTGGGGGTGCAGCCAGGCCTCCCATGGATTGACACTTGCCTTGCCAGCCCACTTCTTCTGTGACCAAAGGAGCAGCTTCATTCTGCAGCTGAGACTGGACTGGACTGCATTTGGACTGCATTTCATTGGAGCTCTGGACTGCATTTCATTGTCAGAGGCCTTTCCGGAAGGCCTCTGCAGCCGAGAACTGAGCTATGTATTCAATCCTTCTTTCCAGAAGGCCTCTGACTGCGAAATGCAGGCCGGAGCTCCATTATCAGCTGCAGAATGAAGCTGTTCCTTTAGCGGCAGAAGCAGTGGGCTGGCTGGGTGGGGCTGTCGATGCCACCATCACGAGGTGAGTGAAAAAAGACCCCTTTCCCCCCAAAAATAAGACCTGGTGCCTCTTTTGGAGGCAAAAAATAATAATAAGACTGGGTCTTATTTTCAGGGAAACACAGGTAAGTTGTATTGTGGGTCAAGCAGATCACAGTCATTGTGGAATCTGCTTTGACCTAACAAGCGTTCGTTGTCTAAGTTTTATTCTCCAGGAATCCAATTAGGTGACAGCAGCCAGCCAATCTCAAAATGCTAAGAATTGTTGGAGTTGGTTTATACTTAGGCGGGAGACCATCAGCTTTGGGGGCTGGACAGAGAAGTTGAAAAATGTTTCCAGGAAAAGCAATGGGAAATGACCTACGCTCTGTTCTCAAGAATAATCTGGCTAAGTCCATGAAGTTACCAGGACTCCATATCATCTCAAAAGAGACAACTTTTACTCTCTCGTGAATGCTGAGGCGGAGAAATAAAATTTAGTACACATAGTCAAATGACAGTCTCATTTGCTTACCCAGTCTTCTTTTCCTGGAGGAAGGTATAAGAGAAAGGCACAAAAGACACTAAATTACAGTATCTGTTTGGAAGAATAAAATGGCCTTGCAAGACTTGTTATCTACAAAAATAGAGTTGATAGTGACTTAAAGCCATCATCCATTGTGAAAAGGAAAGGAAATGTTTGATAGGAAAGTGAGACTCTTCCCGGATGGATGGAAAGAAGGAAGGAAGGAAGGAAGGAAGGAAGGAAGGAAGGAAGGAAGGAAGGAAGGAAGGAAGGAAGGAAGGAAGGAAGGAAGGAAGGTTGGTTGGTTCCAAATTATCCTATAATGTGACGTTGAAAAAACTACATTTATAATGTGCATAGGAGCCCTTGGAGTTAAGAAGGGACTTTGTGGGTAGAACATCCCCATCAACTTTGAGGCCTCAGTTAAGATTATAGCTCTTTCTATTGGTTTCTGACTCTTTTCAAGAGCTGGTGCATTCCCACTTTTCTATTTTACAGCAGAAACCTATCTGTACCACATATAACATCTCTTTGCACTCAGTAGTAAGAAGATGTAGTATTGTTATCATTTCTCCTGCCACTCAAGGTTGCTCTTCACAGGCAGTGAGAGAAACACCAACATCCAAGTGCCCTGGTGGCACAGTGATTAGAATGCAGTATTGCAGGCTAATTCTGCCCACTGCCAGGAGTTCGATCCTGACCGGCTCAAGGTTGACTCAGCCTTCCATCTTTACCAGAGGCTGGTAAAATGAGGACCCAGATTGTTGGGGGCAAGATGCTGACTCTGTAAACCGCTTAGAGAGGGCTATGAAGCACTATGAAGCGATAGATAAGTCTGCTATTGTTATTGCTGTCTGGCTCGTTCAGCAGATGCTGTTTCCTGTCCTGTTGCATTGTGTTCAAAAGCAGTTAAAATACACAAAGTGGAATTGAGAGCCTTGCTAATAGTAAGATCAATCCAAGGGCTTTTTTCCGATGCTTGCCCACAGGGAATATGGGTCTGTAGAAATTACAGTAGATAGGGGGAAATGAGTCTAGCTGGTAGGGCTATATGACAATATCACAAGCATGGCCTTGGAGTCCTGTTGTAAAACTAACATTTACAAGGAGATCTTACCTTGGATAATTTGGGTATAGAATAGAAATACTTGCTCACCAAAGCAAGATTTCAAATTGCAGTATTGAATTTCCGCAAAGAGCATTTGCACTAAACCAGAATCAGTTCTGGAGCTGTATGTTCCCATGTGCCAATTAATTCCTACTTCGGCTGCAGTATACTGAATTTGCCAAACAAAATGGATCACCCCATGCCCAATAATTAGGCCTTGTTTGAAATGGCAGGATCTCTTGCTTCACTTCATCTTCTGGGTCCTGGGCTTGTTAGATAGCATTCTGCTCAAAGTTCTTAAAGGAGGATTTCTTTTTTTAAAAAAATACTTTATAAGTTGCTCAAGGTGGCCCACATACTTAATAAAACTTCCTGCTCCTAATTTCCTCACAGCAACTCTGTGAAGTAGGTTGGGGAGAGAGAGAGAGAGAGAGAGAGAGAGACTGACCTAAATTATCCCAGCCAGTTTTCATGCCTAAGGCAGGACTAGAACTCAGTCTCCTGCTGATTGGCCTAAAATCACCCAGCTGGATTTCATGCCTAAGGTGAGACTAGAACTCACCGTTTCCTGGTTTCTAGGCCAGCATCTTAACCACTACACCACTATCTATCTATCTATCTATCTATCTATCTATCTATCTATCTATCTATCTATCTATCTATCTATCTATCTATCTATCTATCTATCTATCTATCTATCTATCTATCTATCTATCTATCTATCTATCTATCTATCTATCTATCTATCTATCTATCTATCTATCGATCTATCTACCTAACCTACCTACTACCTACCTACCTACCTACCTACCCCACCACCCACCACACCCACCACCCATCCATCTATCTAATCTCTCTAGCTCTAATCTTCTTGTCTATCTATCAATCTATCTATCTATTCTATCTACTATCTATTCTATCTATCTATCTATCTATCTATCTATCTATCTATCTATCTATATCTATCTATCTTCTCTCTATCTATCTATCTATTCTACCTACCTACCTACCTACCTACCTACCTACCTATCTACCTATCTATCTATCTATCTATATCTATCTATCTATCTATTATCATCTATCTATCATCTACCTACCTACTACTACCTACCTACCTACCCTACCTACCTACCTACCTCCCATACCTACTACCTACTACCTATCCTATCTATATCTAGCTATCTATCTATCTATCTATCTATCTATCTATCTATCATCATCTACTACCTACCTACTACCTACCTACCTACCTACCTACTACTACCACCTACCTACCTACCTACCTACCTATCTATCTATCTATCTATCTATCTATCTATCTATCTATCTATCTATCTATCTATCTATCTATCTATCTATCTATCTATCTATCTATCTATCTATCTATCTATCTATCCATCATCTACACACAGAGACACCTTTTATAGTGTGAAAATCCCTAAAATAAAATAAAATTGCCAAAGACACGGAACAATTTATCAATTATATTCTGTCATTCTTACATACATACCACTCTTAAAGTATCGGTTAAGCTCAAACATTAGACTTCCATCCTTTACATTCCATTTTAGTGAAGGACTTAAAATGCTTTCCCCTTGCACTAACCTTGAACATTTCTAATGTATTCTTTTTATTGAATGTTAATAATCATAGTAGAGTATTATAGAAGCCTGGTGTTGGATAGAACCATTTATCCTATTGAGTCTAAGTTCCTGCTGAATCTACAACACGTATATTGATACAAATATATCACAATATGTTGCTAACACTGGGAGGGAAATAAATGTATGCAATGCAGAAGTAATAATGTAAGTCATAATACAGTTACACTCAGTTGTTATCTCAAACTGATCCTAACTTTTAGACTTGTTCCCTTATAAACACTATTATTATACTAATGAAAACATTATATAAATATGTAGAAAAAAAGACCTATTTATTCTATAATCTAAAACAATAGGTTATAATTGTTTAAAGTTAGATTTAGTTCTTTCATTCCATTTATAATTTGTTCTGCTAATCTCTGTGGAGATTTTGCTTTCTGTAGAAATAGAATTGTCACGTTCTCACATTCTTAAGCTTCCTTTTAAACATGGGTGGCCTAAAGTAGGTCAGTTTGTATCTTCCACCTCAATTTTTGTTGCAGATTTCGAAAACTTTCTAAACTACTGTATCTTATTAGAAAAGGATATTTTATGCTTATAATGGCCTGCCTGCTTGCAAAAATACGTACAATTTCATATTGATTTAATTGTAATATATCTTACGGGTTGCTGAAAGTTATGTAAACACATATTAATATTGTGCCATGTTCCTTAATTATGCCAAAATAGATCACAATAGCAGTCAGATACACAAACACATAAACACAATAATGAATACATTTGAACCCATTAGGGACATAAACGTCTAGTGGAATAAATAGACCAAATAAACAAAGCCTGAAAACCATTTGCCAAAATGTCATTAGTATTGTTGCCATAAATAGGATGTCTTGGTAATATAGTGCACAGCACACACTAAGTGTTCTCCACGTATCTTGACCTGTGGTATCCTTTAGTCGCTGTTTTCATATTTCTACTGGGGGCTTTCTCCTTTCCGCTCATCCAGAAAGGTTTCTGAAGCCCCCTCCATTCATCTTTGCAATTCTATGTGGAGAAAGAGCAACAGCAGATCTCCTTCGTCTTCATGATCGTCTTTCCTATCTCCCAATCCTTTTGAATTTCGCCTGGAATGCATCTAAGTTGGATCTGGTGGATCTCTCAGATACCAGGATGGAACAAGCATGGGATTGTCTCTGTGTGAATCTGTAGAGGACTATTGGTCCTTTCTAGTTGACAGTTGAATACATGGAAAACTTAGCTGATCAGAGCTCACTTGCACTGACCCACTTCTTACCTCTCTCTTGTCCTTAAGTACATGTAACTCTTCCCTCCTCATAAGAATAAATAAGTTGCTATGGTTTCTCCAGGTTTCTGCTCATCCTTTCCAAACTTCTAATTTTGGCCTACCGACAATATGGTCTTTTGGTCCCATTTCAATTCTTCTCTTTAATAATAATAATAATAATAATAATAATAATAATAATAATAATAATAATAATAATAATAATAATAATAATAATAATAATAATAATAATAATAATAATAATAATAATAATAATAATAATATCTGCAAGATATGTCCAGTCTCTTCTTAAAAACTTCCACTGTTGGAGCATTCAATGCTTCTGGAGGCAGGTTGTTCCACTGGTTAATTGTTCTCACTGTCAGGAAGTTTCTCCTTAGTTCTAGGTTGCTTCTCTCTTTGGTTAGTTTCCATCTGTTGCTTCTTGTCCTGCCTTCAGGTGCTTTGGAGAATAGCTTGACTCCCTCTTCTTTGTGGCAGCCTGTGAGATATTGGAACACTGCTATCATGTCCCCCCTCGTCCTTCTCTTCATTAAACTAGACATACCCAATTCCAGCAACCGTTCCTTATATGCTTTAGCCTCCAGTCCTTTAATTATCTTTGTTGCTCTTCTCTGTACTCTTTCTAGAGTCTCAACATCTTTTTTACATCATGGTGACCAAAACTGGATACAGTATTCCAAGTGTGGCCTTACCAAGGTGTTGTAAAGTGGTATTACCACTTCACGTGATCTTGATTCTATCCCTCTGTTAATGCAGCCTAGCACTGTGTTGGCTTTTTTGGCAGCTGCAGCACACTGCTGGCTCATATTTAAGTGATTGTCCACTAGGATTCCAAGATCCCTCTCACAGTTGCTACTATTGAACAAGGTACCTCCTATACTGTACCTGTGCATTTGGTTTTTCTTGCCTAAATGTAGAACCTTACTTTTTTCACCATTGAATTTCATTTTGTTAGATAGCACCCAATGTTCAAGTCTAATCTGAGAAGCAGAAACTACATTGACTTTGTATCCATTGCTTGTCTCCTGGATATAACTACTATCTCTTAGCTGCACAAATCCAGGTGATTTCTAGAAATCAGAAGGGATTAGATTTTTTCTCTCTGTCCCCATGTAACGATCCTCTAGATCAGGCATGTCAAACTGCCGGCCTGCAGGCCGTATGCGTCATGCCGAAACCGTGCCCACCCCATTGCCGGCAATGGGGAAAAAGTCCCGATATGTCATGCAACGTCACATGACGTCACATGCCTGCTCTAGATCTTAGCAGCCAAAATCTTGTTGCCCTAATATCAGGAATGAAGCCTCCTCACAGATATAAGCATCTGGCCTATTTATTCCTAGGTACTCTCTCTCCTTTTCCTCATTCCTTTGTTTTATTTGCTTGCTACTGTAAGAATGAATGTGATGGTGAACTGCAAAAAATTAGAAAGTTTTGCAATTGTTGTGAGTGGGATGGTTCCCCATAAAGGTGTAACTCAGCTATGTCTTCTTTCCTTTCCATTTTGGTCCTGTGCTCTGTCTTGAATATTGGCAGCTGAACCTATGAATAGAGTACAATCTCCAGTGTACTTGTCATAATGGCTTGGGCTAAATGGATTTTTGAAGGACTTCTTCACTGGCTAAATTCAATTAGGATTTCATTTTGATGGGGTTTTTCTCAATATGATACAGTACACAGGCACAAACAATGGATTTAGTCCTCCCCCCCCCTCAGAAGACTGTTTTACTGTACAACAATTAAACTCTTGTCTTATTCTACTATCTTTTTTTATTTCTATAAGTTTACAGCTATTTCATTTTCTTATTTAATCTACTTAGTTCTATCTCTAGGTTCTCTTTCTGTATTCCTCTCTTGGTAGCACTATTTGAGGGGCTGCCACAAAGAAGAGGGGGTCAAACTATTCTCCTAAGCACCAGAGGGCAGGACAAGAAACAATGGTTGGAAACTGATCAAAGAGAGAAGCAACCTGGAATTAAGGAGAAACTTCCTAACAGTGAGGACAATTAACCAGTAGAACAGCTTGCCTCCAGAAATTGTGGGCGCTCGATCACTGGGTTTTTTTAAGAAGAGACTGGGCAGTCACTTGTCTGAGATGGTATAGGTTCTCCTGCTTGAATGGGGGGTTGGACTAGAAGACCTCCATGGTCCCTTCCAACTCTGTTATTCTGTTATTCTGTTTATTATTCTGTTATTCTGTTTGTTATTCTGATTCTATTCTATTCTATTCTATTCTATTCTATTCTATTCTATTCTATTCTATTCTATTCTATTCTATTCTATTCTATTCTATTCTATTCTATTCTATTCTATTCTATTCTATTCTATTCTATTCATCTCTGTGTTTTCTTATCTTGACTATTTCTTAGCTCTTTAAATCTTTCCCTTTTCCCCAGATCTTCAACTCTTGCAGCCAAAGTCAGTCCATTTGCATGTGAAAATCCTTCTCCCTCCTTTAGAAACTTGTGAATGGACTTTTCTCTCTCCCACAGTACTCGGGGAGAGGGTCGATATTATCCACTACTGGAAATGCTAGTTTAGGCTTTGGGACAGAAGGATGCAAAGAACAGGGTGCCTTTCAAAAGTGCAATCAAGAATAAGGAAAATTAATTTGTATCTATTTCACAGGTATCTAGATAACATGCCTGTTTACAATTCCCTTGTTATCATACAAATTCTCCCATTAATGAGAGGTTGGGGCTGTTTTAACTTTCCTTCCCAGATGGTGCCAAAACTCTGGATCCCAGGAAGGGGGGGGAAGTCTGTTCACATGAGATTCTTCCTTTGAGGTGTCTCTTTTCTCCAAGCCAGGAGACCAGTCTACGCATCTCCTCATATCAAAACTCTTAGCTCAACTATAAAGATAGGACCTGTCCACTAGTAATGTAAGCTACAGTATGTGTTAAAGTCAATAGATGGTGTTTCTGTATTGCTTATCAAATACTCTTTGCAATGGAGAACCCAACACTCACATGCACATGCATGCACACATGCACACGCGCGCACACACACAGAGAGAGACTCTTTAATAAACCACCAGGGTTAAATTACATATTTTCTTCAAAATTCAGATTCTTTCTATAGCCATTACATCCCAACTAAACTTACTTAATGCCACCAACAATGGGACTCTTTCGCATTCTATAATTCTGTGATACTAATTGCTAATCTACACTTTACGTCAATACTGCAAACTGATAAAATGTTTAAAGCAAAGAATCTGGATCTGTATAATCGCAATAGCCATACCATAGCACTTAGACTTATATACCGCTTCATAGTGCTTTACAGCCCTCTCTAAGCTGTTTTCAGAGTCAGCATAATGCCCTCAACAATTGGGTTCCTCATTTTGCTGACCTCAGAAGGATGGAAGGCTGAGTCAACCTTGAGCCGGTCAGGATCGAACTCCTGGCAGTGAGTCTCAGAGTTAGCCTGCAGTACTGCATTCTAACCACTGCACCGCCATGGCTCTTAAATAAGGTGGCAGTCTGGATTGTTTTTGAAAAGATAGTTACTAAAATTAATTTATGTTTTCAGGATCAGATCATCCGATCAGAAAATCCCTTCAGATAAAGTTATTTTTAAAATGTTCGTGTTTGTTTTATGTAAAACGTATTCCATTCAAGCATTGTGTGGTTGTTATGGGTGGGAGAGGAGTGACAGTGGGTGGGAATTTGGATAGAAAAATCTCTAAATAGTTATGATCGAAGCAGAGAGAGAATGAAAAAAAAAAAAAGCCCTGACATTTTATTTAAGGATTTCTACTGCTGTTTTCATGACATAGAAACCAATTTAACTATACGGATACCAGGGTGCATGAATTCAGCTGCCAAGTTACATAGTTTCTAAATCTTTGTAAGCCACTCAGAATCACTGAGAGTTGAGCGGTCATGTAATGTTTTCATAAACAAATATACAAACAAAGAAATAAATAATAATAGTCGGACTGCTAACCATTCTCCCACAGAGAAAACTCCAAAACTGTCAGTTAGTTTGAGGTTATCCACTGGCTTATCCTAGACACACACGCAAAAAAAACATTATTTTTACTTTTTTAGTTCTCTAATTCCTAGGATGGCTTTTTCACCTGCTCGCTCTTTGGCCAAATACTAAGGACACTCCAAAACAGTCACATCTGTCATTTTCCTACATTTCTGATATTTTAAAACCCTCTGCAGATCGATCTTTCCTATTCCAACTATTCTTCAGATATAAATAGACATCGGGACACTAAGGACATGGGACATGTATATGTTTGTAAGCCTATAAAACACTCAGGGAACCATCACTCAGTGCTCTTGGCGATCCAAAATTCATCTTTATAGGATACTTCTTCCCTCTGCATTTTTTTTGAGAACAAGCAGATTCTGTTTTCCTGAAGCAGAAGCATCACGAGACATAAGGGTTTCCATGAATAGGATGATGGCCCATTTTTACATGCATAGCAACATACGCTGGGCCAGATCTTGTTAGGTTTAGGCTTTACATGGATAACAGCAAAACATTGCGACAGTGTATGGTTGTTTGCTAAACATTGTTGACCACAAAACTGAAAGTGCATCTGTGCTTTAGAATGAATGTGACAGCTTGCCTTTCTGTTCCACTGCTTTGTCATCAAAAGACACCAAGTCTGGTAATGTTTTCATGGTGAATCTAGGACAGGGGTAGGCGACCTTGGCTCTTTTATTACTCGTGGACTTCAACTCCCAGAATTCCTGAGCCAGCATGGTTCAGCTTGGAAACCTCTCCCTTTCCCCTCAGCATGGCTGGCTCAGGAATTCTGGGAGTTGAAGTCCACGAGTCATAAAAGAGCCAAGGTTGCCTACCCCTGGTCTAGGATCGGTGTTCTAGATGCCCGGTGTTTTATTTTTCTTATCAACAAGCAACATGTAGGTGAAGGTCGTGTAAGTTTAGCCCTAAATTTTCCAATGTCTTTACAAGAGGGAGGGAGGGAGAGAGGCTTTATTTAGGCACAAGCAGATAGGTCTACATTTTGGAAGTTTAGTATTATTTTCTGGCATGTATCTTTTTAATAATAATAACAATAACAATAACAATAACAATAGTAATGATAATAGTAATAGTAATAGTAATAGTAATAGTAAGGAGAAGGAGAAGGAGAAGGAGAAGGAGAAGGAGAAGGAGAAGGAGAAGGAGAAGGAGAAGGAGAAGGAGAAGGAGAAGGAGAAGGAGAAGGAGAAGGAGAAGAGAGAAGAAAAGAAGAAGAAGAAGAAGAAGAAGAAGAAGAAGAAGAAGAAGAAGAAGAAGAAGAAGAAGAAGAAGAAGAAGAAGAAGAAGAAGAAGAAGAAGAAGAAGAAGAAGAAGAAGAAGAAGAAGAAGAAGAAGAAGAAGAAGAAGAAGAGAATGAGAGGGTGAAGATCTTGTGGGACTTTCGAATACAGACAGATCGCCATTTGGAACACAACGCGCCGGATATCGCAGTTGTGGAGAACCGAAGCGTACAGCTGATTGATATCGCTGTACCAGGAGACGCCAGAGTTGAAGAAAAAGAACTGGAAAAAATTATGAAATATCGCGACCTGGCCATCAAAACTGCGCGATTATGGATGAAACGTGTAACAGTGATACCCATTGTCAATGGGGCACTGGGAACTATGTCCCCAAACTTTGCAAAATACATCAAGAAACTGCAGCTTCCTGCAATAACTCCAGCAATGTTACAAAAAACTGCGCTACTCGGAACATCTTATATTTTAAGAAGATACCTGGTTGACACCTAGGATGCTTGTAGCAACCCGTGTCAACCATCAGCGCCAGCCAATTTGAATGTTCAGTTGACTGAGGTTTATGTCTAATGAATAATAATAATAATAATAATAATAATAATAATAATAATAATAATAATAATAATAATAATAATAATAATAATAATAATAATAATAATAATAATAATAATAATAATAATAATAATAATAATACTGATGATGTTGGAAGGTCATCTTAATAATAATAATAGTTGAAAGGAAACTAGTCATCTAGTACAGCCCCCTGCTCAGGCAGGAAACCCTTTACCATTTCAGACAAATGGCTGTCCAGTCTCTTCTTAAAAACTTCCAGTGTTGGAGCATTCACCACTTCTGGAGGCAGGTTGTTCCACTGGTTAATTGTTCTAACTGTCAGGAAGTTTCTCCTTAGTTCTAGGTTGCTTCTCTCCTTGGTTAGTTTCCATCCGTTGCTTCTTGTCCTGCCTTCAGGCACTTTGGAGAATAGCTTGACTCCTTCTTCTTTGTGGCAACCCGTGAGATATTGGAAGACTGCTATCATGTCACCCTTAGTCTTTCTCTTCATTAAAAGTCTTTCTCTTCATTAAATTTGTAGCCAAGTGTTGTGTATAAACTACCTCCATCTTTATTACCTTGCCGTAGTTGCAGGAAGTCATACAGTACCTTGACTAACCTCAAAAGGACAAGTTTCCTCTTTTTCTGAACTAGCATCTTGCCTTGGTATAAGGTACTTTTGTCTTCCATGATTGTTTATCATGGAAGATTGTTTATCTGGTACTGTTCGCTGTTTATATAGATATTGGTTGCTAGGGAAGATGTGCCCTGGGCTCTTCCTTGATTTTTGGTGTGTCCTTAAAAAAAAAAAGTGGTCCCTTGATGGAGTTTGTCTCTGGGTATCAGCTTAGCATTCAGACATTCCAGCCATCAGCAAAACATTTACCTAGAAATATCTGCAGGAATGCAACCAACCTCAGTAAAAACTCAGAACCCTACCAGTAAGATTTGTTTTTAAAAAAGTGACAGATAGAAAACCCACCTGTATATGATCGCAGTCTATGAACTCACAGAAGCAAAAAGAAGGAACAGCAACAGCACTTAGACTTATATACTGCTTCAGAGTGCTTTACAGCCCTCTCTAAGCAGTTTATAGAGTCAGTATATTTCCCCCGACAATCAGGGTCCTCATTTTACTGACCTTGGAAGGATGGAAGGATGAGTCAACCTTGAGCTGGTGAAAATAAATTACTCATCTTACTGTAAGAAGAAGACTGAAGGGCAGAGGTTAACAGTATTTGTCTTCCAATCAAGGAAAGCAAAGCAGAGCTAAAGAGAACAATTAAGGCAGACTTCCTTCCTGTTATCTCTTCTTCTGACATCTTTGAATTTAGCAGCATAAAGGTACAAAGAAGTGGTGCTTCTAAGCCTCATCTCCAAACAAGATCCATTGAGGGTTTTGATCTCCAATCCTAACAATAGCAATGACTGCATAGGTCCATCACCCTCCCCTCTCTCCTCTTCTACATTAGATTGAAAGGGGGGGGGATACTCGACAGAAAACATTGGTTGAATTTTGAATGAGTTTGGCACTGATATTGATCATCAGATCTTGAAACCACTTGAAATCTTGAAACCACTACCTTGACTCCACAAACCAGGAAAGGGAAAAAAAGAAATTCTGACTTGGTCCCTAGTGAAATTGACTGTTGCCGTCTCTAATTTATATAGAGCACTAGATCTGTCAGAGATCTATTTAATGTGTGATTGATTAAAATAATTAATAAGATCACAGCACAAAGAAAGTTAAACTCAGTGACCTTAAAACCATGGTTCTTCACGTTATGTGGTTTTCCAGTAAGGTTGCTGTTGTTATTTTTCACATTATCTTTTCTTGGGTATGTTATGATGTATTTTAAGGTGATGAGTCATAAGTCAAATGTATGACTAAAAACACTGGCGTGGGATCATTTTAAAAAGCAAGTTGTCTCTGTATTCCATTTGAATTTCGTCTGAGAAGCCAGATGTAGTTTTATTAATGGAGCTTTCCAACTTGGGGAAGAAAAACAAAACAAAAACAAAGGTTGAGAAAGGTCAGGAAATAGCCATTTCAAAAGAGACATGTATTTAGGGAACTCACTGACCCATGATTTCTAGTGGAATATCCATATGGCGTTGTGCCATTTTCTATCCGGGTGCAATTTTTTTTTTCCTGTGCAAAGCCAAACATCATTCTGGTTTGCATCCAAACCACTGTCATGTCAGTAATACCCTGTAATATTCTGCTAGTCTGTTGAACATGGTAAGGCCAAGGGTAGCAAATCAAGGAAGGATTAGCTTACAGACCCCTCTGGCAGGGAAGCTTTCCACTTAGCATTGGGCATTCTGATGGATTTCTTAACCCTGAGCTCCCATCCAGCTGATTATTCCATTTGTCTCCATTAGGCTAAATTGGCAGTTATGTCTTCATGGCAAATGTGCATGTCTCTTTCTCTCTCTCTCTGTGTGTGTATATGTACATTTGCAAATCAGCAGGAAGCAAGGACCAAAAAAATGCTTTAGGAGGGAACCCCATTCAACTTTATTTGAGAATAGAGTAGCTAGTTAAGAGAATAACAAAATAACAGAATAACAGAGTTGGAAGGAACCTTGGAGGTCTTCTTGTCCGACCCCTGGCTTTAGCAGGAAACCTTATGCCATTTGAGAGTAGAGGCTGTCCAATCTCTTCTTAAAAACCCTCAGTGTTGGGGCACCCACAACCTCTAAAGGCAAGCCATTTCACTGGTTGATTGTTCTCACTGTTAGGAAATTTCTCGATAGTTCTAGGTTGGTTCTCTCCTTGATTAATTTCCATCCATTACTTTTTGCCTTGCCCTTCATTGTTATTTATTGATGATATTAGTTCTAGTTCTTAGTTCTAGGTTGGATCTCAGAATGAGATCATCCATGTTCATTATAAATGATCCCACACTCTCCCCTTTATATACGGAGTGTGTGAGTGTATGTTGTGTGAATGTTGTTTGTGTCACTGTTGGGAGATTTATTTATTTGTTTGTTTGTTTGTTTGTTTGTTTGTTTGTTTATTAAATTCCCCCAACTGATGACCTTTGTTTCTTTATTTATTTTAACGTTTTCCAAGTTTTCTTTCAGGCTCGCTAATAAGGAATTTAAATTTCCTTTAATTAATTTAAAGAGATGGTAATGATGAAATAGTGTTGTACACAGGGAGTATTAAGAATTTAAATATATTTTATCTTGAACGCCATTCAATTCATGGCTATCTGATGTCAAAACTGAGGATTATCGCTAAGCCTGCATATTACAATGTGTTAGACAGAGGATTCTAATTTAAACATCTATATTAATCCCGGGAACAAGGAAATCTGTCCTTCTTCCCGTCCCTTCCCTTCCCTTCCCTTCCCTTCCATTTCCATTTCCATTTCCATTTCCATTTCCCATTTCCCATTTCCCATTTCCATTCCCTTTCCCCCTTTCCTTCTTTCCTTCTTTCTTTCCTTCCTTCTTTCCTTCCTTCCATCCTCTCTTCCTCCCTTCCTCCCTTCCTCAGTTCTTTCAACTTGGCATCTTTAGAGAACTTAGGCCCCCTTTCCATTAAATTTCTCCTTCCTTTTCACATCCTTCAAGGCTATCTTCTTGCCCTCCTCCTTCAAATCCAAAAAATGTTTCCTATCTTCATTTCAGGTCATGCAACAAAGCAAAATAAGCGCCAGCACATTTCAGAAATTGCCTCAAAGAGGAGAGTCTTCACACTTTGTTTGACATAAAATTTATTTCAAAATGAATTTGCCTTTTCCAGTTCATCCTGAACATGTATAATCTTTCCAAGTGGACAATATTACATCACATATCTCAATTCCTCAGAGAGGGTTCACATATCTCTAATCGGTGGGGAGAATGAAACTGGCTTATTCTGAGACGCTGCATCCCTCATTGAAGAACAAGAGTGGTGATTTTTCAATGGCAGTCAAATTAGCAATGTTGAAAATGTTCTCTGTTTCTTGGCGTCTCTGGCAGAAGATATTGTAACTTTCTTATACCCTGTTCTACACCCTTTTTCTTTCAATACTGCCCCGATACTGATAAAAGAGTGCAGAACTGAAACATAGAAGGTTAAATGGTGCTACGGATACAGCTGGAAATCATCTTAGCAAATCTTATCCAATTGCCAAGAACAATATTTAATTTCAACAGCTAATCTGTGGAAGAGTCAGTGATATAATCTTCTTCCCAATCACAGCTAAGGATGCTTATTAGAAGAATAGAGGTTGAAGAAGAAACAGAAGCAGCAGATTTTGGATTCTGGCAGGATCTGATTCCCCTTGGCTAAACTCCAAAAGCTAAAATGCACCAGGGCTTTTAGTATTTGGATGGAAAATGACCAGGAAGTATCACAATTATAGCTGAGCCTGGAAGAAGACAGTGTCAACTTCTGTGTGGCTGTCAGTAAAATAACATGAATATGTCCCTGAAGTCACTGAGAGTCAAACTGAACTCCAAGAAGACATTACATTTTTTTTTTAAGTTAATGGCATTTTGACATGATGGCCCCAATCTGAAAGCAACAGAGCTTCTGGTCGTGGGAATGTTTCATCTATCTCCACTTACATTCATAGATGACAGATAGATAGATAGATAGATAGATAGATAGATAGATAGATAGATAGATAGATAGATAGATAGATAGATAGATAGATAGATAGATAGATAGATAGATAGATAGATAGATAGATAGATAGATAGATAGATAGATAGATAGATAGATAGATAGATAGAGATAGATGATAGATGGTAGATTATAGATGATAGGTAGATTGTAGATGATGGATGATAGATGGATAGATGGATAGATGGATAGATGGATAGATGGATAGATGGATAGATGGATAGATGGATAGATGGATAGATGGATAGATGGATAAATGGATAGATGGATAGATGGATAGATGGATAGATGGATAGATGGATAGATGGATAGATGGATAGATGGATAGATGGATAGATGGATAGATGGATAGATGGATAGATGGATAGATGGAGGATGGATGGATGGAGGGATGGATGATGGATGGATGGATGGATGGTGGTGGTATGGATGGATGGATGGATGGATGGATGGATGGATGGATGGATAGACGGATAGATAGATAGAGAGAGAGAGAGAGAGAGAGAGAGAGAGAGAGATGACACACACAGAGAGAGATGACACAGAGAGATAGAGATATAGAGATGATAGATAGACAGACAGACAGACAGACAGACATATAGAGATAGGTAGGTAGAGATAGATGATAGATAGATAGATAGATAGATAGATAGATAGATAGATAGATAGATAGATAGATAGATAGATAGATAGATAGATAGATAGATAGAGATAAGACATATCAGAACATGAAAGAACTCCAAGTCTCCAATGGTCTTCTTCTTTTGCCTTCATTAAATCTCCTTCCAACGTGAGTAAAGCCTATCTTCCTGCAACCTTCAATTTAGGAAGTATGTAGAACACAAGCACTTTCTCCCCCCCCCCCCATTTATAATGAAAATATTTTGGAACCTTTAGGCTCTCCATCCTGATCAGTTCCACTATGGGCATTCTCCCATGTAACAGTGTTAACGAGAAAAAGCAGGCCAGGTTTATTCTTTTTATTAAATGGCATCAAGTTGCACTCTGGGGCAAGTAGCGAGGATGATAAAATTTTTTCAGTTAATCAGCACGGAAGGTCATTGCACAAGAGAGAGCAATAAATGCTGTGTGATGTGCCGTTTTTCTTAGTCAAGTCTGTAGCTGCAATTTCTCCGTGCTAGTGACAGTTCAGAGGCATTTGTAGCCCCTAAGAGCTGCTGCCAGGTATTGGGAGCATCCGCCTCCCGGCTCCTTCTTACCAAATGACCCCATCTCTGCTTTGACAGACCTGCATTTCAGGATAATTAAGGATGAGCAAATGGGAAACTTTCACTTAACGCCAATCACTCCCCCAAGAGCCCCCGAAACCCTCCACCAAAAAATTAGATTTCTCTGCGATTGGAGACAATTCATCCCATGCCTCTCATTCAGAGTTGCAAAATATAAAATTGAAATGTTAAAAGGAGGCAGGAAACTTAACGTTTCAAGGTCACCGAGCAAGATGTACAGAATCAACGTTGTTTGGCATACAAATGAATTGTGAAGTAAGTACGGAGGTTGTCGTTGTCGCCTGTACATCCCAAACTAACAAACTCTGCAGTCGGATTATTAAACTCCCATTATCACTGGGTACAAATCAAACTGCTGAGGATAATTATTCGCAAGCATGAATGACATTAAGATGTAACTAATAGATTGCATCCATGCTGGAATGAATATCAATACAATCATACAGTAAACTTACCAACTGAACGTCAAATGTGTAGATGCGTGTCCACTTGATGGCTGGTGTCTTTGGAGAACAGTGTAACCCTTATTTGCGAGAATGACCTTGAATTGGGATAATCTAGTCTCCTGACAGCATCATGCTAATCAAACCTGCCAGTAAAGAGAATGCAACAATATAGGACCATTCACAGGAAAGGAACAATTAACAGGAAGAAGAAATATTTCATTGCTCCCATACTTACTGGCACCATCTTGGAGAGGAGATACCACTTCTCTAGTCCAATGGGGGAAGAGAAGGACCAAATGCTTGAAGCTAATCTCAAGCAAGTTATTATTTCTCCCAATATGTATACATATTGGGATTCAGTCAGTTCACACCACTTTGGCAGAACCAGTAGCTAATTTTTTGTTGCCCAGGCCCAGAATGGACTTCTGGAAGTGGCATCCACACAGAGAACTGGTTGTTCACATATTTGAATCCCAGCACTGGGCAAAGGCTTTGATCAGAACTTAGTATGAGGTGTTCTCATCTCTGTTAGTCTTTTAAACAAATCATTCATACATAAAGATGGTCCAAAATTTGTCAATTATTTCTGCAGGAATAGTTTAGAATCTTCTGTTACATGGACAATTGTAAAATGTTAATCAAATTTTTGTTTGCCACTTTTATTTTTAGAACAATGCCTTATTAAACGTCTGTGAGAAAGCACATGCCCTCTTTCCCAATAAGCTAAATATGGCTATATATATATATATAGCTTAAGTAGCATTTGAAGTAGGAAGTATTGGAGGAAATATATAACTTTTAAAGCTCACAGAACAAAGTGAGACACTTGGCATTTAAGTTACTAACTGAAGGTTATTAAGAATGTCCCATTGTATGGGAGGGAGGGAAGAAGGGAGGGAGGGAGGGAAGAAGGGAGGGAGGGAGGGAGGGAGGAAGGAAGGAAGCAAGGAAGGAAGGAAGGAAGGAAGGAAGGAAGGAAGGAAGGAAGGAAGGAAGGAATGGGGGAGGGAAGGAAGGAATGCTCTCCATGTCTGATGGAGAATATAGGTAGATCTTGACTTACAAGAGTTTATTTAGTGTAGTTACGATACTGAAAAAAGTGACTTATGATCATTTTTCACACTTACAACCACTGCAGCATCCCCATGGTCACATGGTCAAAATTTGGATGCTTGGCAACCGTCATATTTATGTACAGGTAACCGTCGAGGGTTACCTGTACATAGTTTTTCACATCGAATTCTAGCACAGACAGCCATGCTAAGAGAATGTATCCAGTATCTAAATAAAGCTCCACAATCTTTGGTTCAGAATACAACTGAAATTATTTATGAGTAAAATTATAATGCAGTATTATATTAATTTCAAAAATCACATCCTTCGTTTGCAAAATAACCATGTCTTCAGTGGAACCCGAACATTGTTGTAAATTATCCTTGAAACAGAAGGGAATTTTGTAGAAGCGTTTCTGACTTTAAATGTCAACCCATTTGTTAGAATACACTCGTCTGTTTGCATTTCTCTCAGACTCCCCCCCCTCAATATGCATGATCCTTCTCAAGAAAAATATATATATCAAGTTTTATTGACTAGCAAAATCCTCCCGATTTGTTGTCTGAAGTAGAATTTGGTTGTTTCTTCTAGATAAAATAGATACGGGTCTATACAACTGTGCTGTATCTCTCAAGATGGGGTAGAGAGAATAGAATAGAATAGAATAGAATAGAATAGAATAGAATAGAATAGAATAGAATAGAATAGAATAGAATAGAATAGAATAGAATAGAATAGAATAGAATAGAATGGAATGGAATGGAATGGAATGGAATGGAATGGAATGGAATGAAATAGAATAGAATAGAATAGAATAGAATAGAATAGAATAGAATAGAATAGAATAGAATAGAATAGAATAGAATAGAATAGAATAGAATAGAATAGAATAGAATAGAATAGAATAGAATAGAATTGGAAGGGACCTTGGAGGTCTTCTAATCCAGCCCCCTGCTCAAGCAGGAGAACCTATACCATCTCAGACAAGTGTAGCCTCTTCTTAAAAATCTCCGGTGATGGAGCACCCACGATTTCTGAAGGCAAGCTGTTCCACTGGTTAATTGTCCTCACCATTGGGAACTTTCTCCTTAATTCCAGGTTGCCTCTCTCTTTGATCAGTTTCCAACCATTGTTTCTTGTCCTGCCCTCTGGTGCTTTGGTGAATAACATGACTCCCTCTTCTTTGTGACAGCCCCTCAAATACTGTAATACTGCTATCATGTCACCATTTCTTCTTTTCTTTACACTAGCCAAACCCAAGTCCTGCAGACGTTCTTCATATGTTTTAGTCTCCAGACCTTTGATCATCTTAGTTGCTCTTCTCTCAACATCTTTTTTGTGATATGGTGACCAAAATTGGCTGCAGTATTCCAGGTGTGGTCTCACTAGGGTTTTATAAAGCGGTACTAATACTTCGTGTGATCTTGATTCTATGCCTCTGTTTATACAACCCAGGATTGTATTAGCTTTTTTGGTTGCTGCTGCACACTGCTGGCTCCTAGTCAAGTGATCGTCCACTAGGACTCCAAGGTCCCTCTCACAGTTACTGTTTTTGAGCCAGGTCTCGCCTAATCTGTACTTGTACCTTTGATTTTTTTTCCTGCCTAAATGTAAAAGAGGAATGTTCCAAATTGAGATTGAAACAGGTATGGATTCATTTGATTCCTTTACCTGTGTTTTTTTTTCTTCTTCTTTGATCAGTGTTGTATTGTATTGTCTGGTAATTCTCGACGTTCAATGAAAGCCCTCTGTTTTGTAATACATTTCCTTTCTTTAGCTTTTCTCTCATCTCATAGAAAATAATTTTAGAAGTAGAGTCGATTTCATTTATTAATTCAGAGTTTGTTTAAGTTGTCCTACATATTACAATGTGCTCGGTCAATGAGAATTGGCAACAGGGTTGTTGTCAAAAGAAAATTGTACTGAGCTGAGATTTGAGCTCCCACCCTGAACAAACAAGTTACATGAATGTATGAGTGTACATAAGAAAATGGAAAACATGCCTTTTCTTTTTTTTTCTATTTTCTTCCATAGCTGAATAAGCTATGCCTCTGTGCCAATATTATGTTCTGTTGTACCAATATTAGGTCCTATTAAATACTTCTTAGATCAAGGATTTCAATTGACAATTTCTTGGTGAAGATTGAGAAAATGTGCACAACACCTGGATTTAAATACCTGATGTGCTTGGGTTTTAAGAGCTTTGTGTGCTTTTTATAACTTGACTCGGCATCCCAGTTAATCATAAAAGACTCTCAGGGAGAAAGTGCAGTTATAGGGCCACCATCACAGACAAGGATAAACCTTCCATTATCCAGGGAATACTCTGATTTACACCAGCCAGTCTTCAGATATTTTAAACTGAGGTGAGTTCAGCAAAGGGATGAGAGGAATCCCCTTGAGAAATCATTGCTATTCTTACATAAACTTATTTGCTCCTCTGCTACATTCCTTTGGAATTCCTTAGACATTTCGCCTCCACGGATAGGTGTGCAAATTGGTTTTGAAATTCCATTTCAGGTGAAATTTGGGAGTCGCACTTGCTTTCTCCCGTGAAACTTTGTAAGCCTTTTCAAAATGCTTTCTGCTTCTTGTAAGAATCTCTAAAGAGGCACAGTGGTTCAGTGGCTTAATGATGCTGGTGTTGTGGTTCCTCGCCAGCCAGTGGATCCGGAGCCGAGTCTCAGGACTCAGATGAGGAGGAGGAGCCTGGAGTGACATTGGAGTCTTTGGAAGGTACTGAGGAGCACCAAGACTCACAGTCAGATGAGGAGCCCGGCCCCTCTACTCACGCTCGGGCAGAGACACAGCAGTTTTGGGAGCCTGAGTTGGGCGATAATGAGGAACAGCTGGGGCCAATCCCAGATGCATAGATGTGCAGAGAGGAGAGGCGAGCAAGACAGAGAAAGGCAGTGGGATGGCTCCATAGGCAAAGTAAAAGTCACTAAGAAGCCACGCCCTGGTTGGACTGTAAAAGGGGGAGGTGTGGGAGGTGCTGGTTGCCGAAGGCAACCATTAACGCTGCGGCTTTGTGTTTTGTTGATTGGGTTGTTTGCCTCCGAAGTCTTGGACATTGAGTCAGGTGTGTAAAAATAAAAAGGGGTTTGTTTTTCTTGTTGGTCCTGCCTGGTTCCATGAAGAGGGGTTTTTCTTCATGAGTAAAGCAGATGAGCAAGTACTCACGTAGGCTGGGACAGAACAGTTGGACTCAGTTCCAGTGGTTTGAGCCCAAGCACTGTATGAGGGTGAGCTCCTGTTATTCACCTCAGCTTCTGTCCACCTAACAGTTCACAAGCATGCTCTATAAAAGTAGATGGATAGCTACCATGTTGGTAGGGAGATCAGCTGATGCTCTTTGCAGGCAGTCAGATTCTTGATGGCTCTGAACCTTCCTGGTTGCCCTGCCCATTTGCAAGACAGCTCCAGGAAGAGAGGAGGCCTTGGGTGATGGTGCAGGAAGTGCCTCTCATCTTTCTTTCTGGTGCAAAGTCAGCTCGCCCTCCTGTGGCGCACCTTTGGATGTGCACAAGCATGTCCTATAACAGGATTGGTACCTTGTCAAGCCAAAGGAGGAGGACGAGAAGAAGAAGAAGAAGAAGAAGAAGAAGAGGAAGAAGAGGAAGAAGAGGAAGAAGAAGAAGAAGAAGAAGAAGAAGAAGAAGAAGAAGAAGAAGAAGAAGAAGAAGAAGAAGAAGAAGAAGAAGAAGAAGAAGAAGAAGAAGAAGAAGAAGAAGAAGAAGAAGAAGAAGAAGAAGAAGAAGAAGAAGAAGACAGCTGTGGTTCAGATGGGAAGGGGAAAAAAAAACCTACATTAGTTGGTCAGTTGTAATCCAAATATGTCTTTCCTCCTAGATAACTATAATTCAGTATATTGTCATTCATCTGTAAGGGGGGGGAAAGCTATGGGGGTAATGTAGCATATTGCATCTAGAGAAAGTGATTTGTCAATTGTTAATAATAATAATAATAATAATAATAAAGTTGGAAGGGACCTTGGAGGTCATCTAGTCCAACCCCCTGCTCAGGTAGGAAACCCTATACCATTTCGGACAAATGGCTGTCCAGTCTCTTCTTTAAAACTTCCAGTGTTGGAGCATTCACCGCTTCTGGAGGCAGGTTGTTCCACTGGTTAATTGTTCTAACTGTCAGGAAGTTTCTCCTTAGTTCTAGGTTGCTTCTCTCCTTGATTAGTTTCCATCCATTGCTTCTTGTCCTGCCTTCAGGCGCCTTGGAAAATAGCTTGACTCCCTCTTCTTTGTGGCAGCCCCTGAGATATTGGAACACTGCTATCATGTCCCCCCTCATCCTTCTCTTCATTAAACTAGACATACCCAATTCCAGCAGCCGTTCCTTATATGTTTTAGCCTCCTGTCCCCTAATCATCTTTGTTCATTCAATGTACACAGTTTTCACTAGTCCTAGGTTTAGCCAAAGCCATTTTTTTTCCCCATGTAAAGATGGATTGTAAATATTTCTCTTTGACACTATCATTTCTTCAGGGGTTTAAGAGGAGGAGGTCTCTGAGATGCTTTGCTCAATTAGGAATCTACCTTCACATTGGAATTTAGCCAAATATGTATGACCCTCCTTAAAAAAAAAAGTTTTATTGACTAGCAAAATCTTCCAAATTAGTTGTCTAAAATAGAATTTGTACCTTGTGGATAAAATAGATATCAGTGTATACCAATGTACTGTATCTCTCAAGATGGAATAGAGAAGAATGTTCCAAGTCAACTGAAATGGACATAGATTGATATGATTCCTTTACCTATGTTAGTTTTTTTTTTCTTTGACTGGTATTGTATTGTGAAGGTAGTTAAATCAAACGCAGAAGGTTTCTTCCTGACTAGCTTTGCTGAGCAGTCAACACCAGCACCAGCACCATCTGGCTGGTTTCTTCTGGATCTTGAAGCTAAGCCGAATCAGGCCTGGTTTATACCTGCAGGAGGTTCCTCCATGGAATACGAAATCCGTAACCTAAATCGGAAAGATGAAACAAAGAGATCAAAAATCTGTGAACCCCTGCTGAGACAGCTACAAGGATCTGAAATCAGAGAACTCAAGCTTAAACTGAAGAATTTACGTCCTATTCTTTTTTCCTTGTATTCAAGGCCAATATGTAAATATTCAAATCTGTGACCTTTCTTCACGTCCCCCAGTCAATGAATTCTCTGATATGAAACTGAAGTAGCAGGTTATTAAACTTTTGTTTTAATAGCAAAGTCTCCAAAATAGATTTGGCACTCAATGTCCTCTGGAATGATGGTTCCAAGGATTGTTTGGGGAACAATACGTTCCCTTACCAGCTCACTTCTGTTTATCAAATCCAGCTCCAGTCATTGCCTTGACGCTTCTAGTTGGCATAAAAAACATGGGATTGCTTCAGCTTTTGTGTAAACACATATTTAAGGGGAACACTTTTTTATGGATCTTGAAGCTAAGCAGAATCGGATCTTGTCTGTACTCACAGGAGATGCCTTCGTGTAATACGAAGTTGCTTTGCTCAAGTAGGAACCTAATTTCACATTTTAATTCAGCCAAATCAGGAAACAACCTGGTTGTAGAAACAGTTACAATCAACACCCCATTTCCTAAATGGACCGTACAACTTCACCAAAGGAAAGTCAAACAAAGTCATCCAAATCATTCAGATTCTATTCTTCCAGGTAGTTCAAGGAAGGGGGGGGAAACTAAAAACATATATAGAGCTGGTCCTATAA
>JALGBA010001594.1:0-132500 GCA_023970755.1 Azemiops feae | reverse complement strand
CCCTGAATTGCACCGTGCAAGAGGATTCTTTACTACATTTTAATAATGCTCCAAGTGCATTTCAATCATGTGAAATCCAGATAGGAACCCATCGCACCAGTTTAATTAAGCATATGGACTGGAAATAAAAATATCTACTTTCCTTTGCGTTTGACTTCAGGGTTGGGAAAGGTTTTTAACACAGCAGCATCTTCTTCCCCTTTCTCAACATTTCTGCCATGTGGACTCTGTTATGTGTCAAAGACCAGAAATATTAAATTAGCCTTAGGTTTTAAACATACCAATTTTCTTCTTGGCATCTGCCTGTAAGGTAACCATTGGGGTTTAATTTGAAGAAGGCAAAGAATTAGAGGAGCACAAATTCATCAAAACAAGTAGATTCTCTCTCTCTCTCTCTCTCTCTCTCTCTCTCTCTCTCTCTCACACACACACACACACACACACACACACACACACACACACTATCTCTCTCTTTCTCTCTCCCTCTCCTGAGCATCAGTAGAACAATGACTTTACAGCTACTTAAGGTCAGCTCAGTGGTGGGATTCAGCTGGTTCGCACCAGTTTGGTAGAACCGGTAGCTAAATTTTGTTGAGTTCGGAGAACCAGCTGAACCCATGCTGCTTCTGGAAGTCCGTTCTAGGCCTCGGAGGCCTGGAGGAGATATCGCAGGCCTAGAATGGCCCACCGGAAGTGCGTGGATGTCACTTCCGTTCTAGGCCTCAGAGGCCTGGAGGAGGCCTCCCAGGCCTAGAACACCCCAAGGAAGTGCATGGATGTCATTTCCGGAAGTCCATTCTAGGCCTTGGAGGCCCAGGCCTGCATCCATGCAGAGAACCGGATGTTCAGGTATTTGAATCCCACCACTGAGTCAGCTTCAATTGCTTTCTTTATGTAGTGCTCCTATCGTGTTTATGTCAGTAGTTCTGGAAATTTTCTAATTGTGCCATTTGTAAATCCTTTCCCTGTGATTTGCCTTCCATAGAAATGTTGAGAAGGTTTTCCCCATGCATATTAGGATCACTGGCTACAACTATCATCCCTATATTGTCCCACAACCATTGTAGATTTGAGTGATGAGGGCCACCACATCTGAGAACCAGAAACCAGGAGAAGATAAGTTCTAGTTCTCTCTTAGACATGAAAGCCACGAGTGACTTTGGGCCAGATGTTCTCTCTCAGTCCAATCCACCTGCCACAATTAGTGATGGTGAAGTTAGCCGGCAGAATCATTACACACATACTGTCCTGAGCTGCACAAGTAAAAACAGGGTATACTCTAATAAAACCTCTACAAATGTTCAGATCAGTGTCTTATTTGAAGCAATCAATGTATCTCGAGTTTAGTGCACAATATCCTCTTTGAACAAATATGGATATACCGTAGTATATAATTTATATGTAGTGATATACTTTCTACTACAGAAGAGACACTTTGTCACAAGGTGAGGTCACGAGTAACTTCTATCACCTCCTCCAGTATCTAATATCTGACAGAAGGTTTTGTGCCTGTACAGCTTCTGCACACAACTTAACAAAACTCCTCAAAAACTAAATGGTAGGGGTTTTTTTCTCTTTCTTGACAGCAGGAGGACATATTGTTGTAGTCTCTGCTCTGAAGAAGTCACCTAGTCCTGTTTTAACCCTTTGACATGTATGTTTGGGACAATAAATCATCGAGCTATAACTGCTTACCCACGGGGTGTGGAGGCATGTGTTGTAGCTCAAGGTGATCCATCATAAGTGGAGAGAATCCACAGTGTCACAATGGTAGCAGACATTAGCCGTTTCTTCGCCTCTCAGTAAGCTGGTTAAAAGAATGCAAGGGTTTATATGGCGCTGTTATTTTGGTGTTATGGATAGCAAAGTCCATCCTCAAGAAATTCAAGAAATAACTCTGAAGGATTGATCATCCAGACTCATGTGGGAATGAGTATGACAGACTCTCTGGAATGGCTGTCAGTTGATTTTAACACCTAGCATAACTATTGAGGAGAGAAATAAAGCTAATGCAGCAGTTATGTGTACAAAGAAGATCAAATGAGTCCCAGTGATCATAAGCTGCAACAATTGGTGGGTTCTGGTGTCTCTGGGGCTAGGCGTAAGCGAGATGCAATTCGAAACACTGGGGGATATTTCTCTGTCCCCTTCTTATTGGTCAGACACAAGAAATCAGGAAGCAGAGTTATTCAAATGAGTACAAGTTTATTCCATGTTACTGTGTTTCCCCGAAAACAAGACCTATCCCAAAAATAACACCCAGCTTGATTTTTTACCTGTGCGCCTAATATAAGCCCTACCCCAAAAATAAGCCCTAGTTAAGACCCCACCTACTCCATCCCACCATCTGGTTGTACAAGGTGGGGCAAGACGCATGTATAAAAATCATGCTAGGATGGGGATGGGGCGTCCTGCCACGAGCAGTGGCACTGGCGTGACGCATGGCCTCCTGCCGCGAGCAGCTGCGAGTGGCTACAGAAAAAGTCAGGTGGTGACACGACAGGTGTTGGGGCAGGCCTGGCTCCAGCGGTCCTGATGTAAGCAGGTAAGACATCCCCTGAAAATAAGACCTAGTGCCTTTTTAGGCGGCAAAAATAATATAAGACCGGATCTTTTTTTGGAGAAACACGGTAGGTCTCTACAAGAACATGAACTACTAATATACAAGGCAAATTGGGGGTAGATAAGAGTCCATGGAATTCAAGGAGGGCTGAACTTAGATCTCTTGTGGGCGTGAAGGGATTCCAAACTAATGATGAGTTTGACCTCTCCCTCAGGCTGAGCCTGGTGTATCCTATCCTTATCTTTATCCTTATCTCTTCATGAAGAAGCCTGATCATGCTGCTGTAATAGTGGAGATAACTGTACTCTCTAAGCTGGGTTGTTTTCATACAAGCATTTCATTACCTGGCTAGGTTACATCTTCAATGCTAGGAGAGGAGTGGGATTTACTCCACGCTTACATGCAGTAGCTTGCCCTTCCAATTTTGATGGGAAGATGATTTGTTTCATGGTAGTTCTTGACTGGGACACTATTTTTTGCTTGATTGTTTGCCTGGTGTACTCTTATCTGAGTACAGGCTGCTAGAGCAGACATGTCAAACTCGCGACGTCACGTGATGTCGTGCAACGTATTGGGACGGTTTTGCCATTGCCGGCATTGGGGTGGGTGTGGCTTCCATGTGACGTGTCCGGCCTGCGGGCCGGCAGTTTGACACCCCTGTGCTAGAGTGAACGCATCCTGGTCTTTTTGTTTCCATCTAACTGTTTAACTAAGAAAGAAATAAAACAGCATAGGGATAACTCTATCGCTTGGAGGACTTAAAATGAGCTTTCCTGTTGGGTATAGCAGATGTCAGTGTTGACTGAAACAACCACAGATGGACAGAAGGCTCTGCACAGGCGTGGCTGAAAAGATAGTTTAATGGCTGACACCATTGAGGTTCACCACACAGAGACCTAAAACATAGTCCTTTGAGGCTGCCTTTGAGGACAGTTTAGAAAGGAAGAAGTTCTCTCTCCTCATTTTCATTACCACAATCTTCCTTCTTCAAGAGGAATGCGATGTCGATGTGGTTTCTGGAGTAGCTTGTAGAAGCCATTAGAGGCCATTCAGCAAACACTGTCTGCTATTAAGCCACACAAAGGGGAGGATGTTTATCACTCAGAGAACAGAATGCCATTCTGTAATTTGGGCTTCCCAAGCACCCTGATGCACAGCCAAAAGCACCTGAGCTGAAAAGCAGAGAATAATAATGACTTTCAAGGGGGGTAATAAACTTGTTACAACTCATTTTAAAAATTCCACAATCTGTCAGGGAAGGAGGGAAGTGCAATGATCCAAACTTCAAATTGTATTAATGTGCAAGGACAGCAAGAAAAGCTAAGAGCTGAAATCCCCTTATCTGGAAGAAAGCAGAACAACCTTAGAGCAATATCATGTTACAAGCAGTGCTGATTTCTTTTTGTTTTGTTTGTCAATGTCTATGCTTTATGTTAAGGCAGCTTCTTTAATATACAAGAAATTCTAATTTCCATAGCAGCTGCTCCTGATAGCATACCAGTGCTGATAAGTATCTGTAAGCCTTGGTTAAAATCACCCCTAATGTGTGTGTTAAAGGAAAGAACATAGCCAGTAAACTTCACAGATATTACTAAGGCTTAATTCTGAGTAAGTAAGTAGAGGGCTATGCTGATCTGCTGTCATAAACACAACATCCAAATACAAAGGAAGCTGATTGTAGAGGATTTTTTATATACCAAATGGAGCCAAAGCACTTCAGTTAAAGTTTTTGGCTCCTGGACATGGATGCAGGACTTCTTAGGTGAGACATCCATGGATAAATGAAATCCCACAAATGGATTTTCTCCTACTGCAGGGTAATTTTACCTTCTCCTTCAAGAGTAAGAAGAGAGATCTAATTCTGGAGGGGAAGAAGGAGATAGGTGACCTTCTCCAGATCCTGTTAGTGCTCTGAGCTGTCCACTGTCCAGTTTTGGTCACCACGGTGTGAAAAAGATGTTGAGACCGTAGACAGAGCACAGAGAATAGCAACAAAGATGATCAGGGGACTGGAGGCTAAAACATATAAGGAACGGTTGCTGGAATTGGGTATGTCTAGTTTAATGAAGAGAAGGACGAGGGGGGACACGATAGCAGTGTTCCAATATCTCAGGCTCTACCACAAAGAAGAGGGAGTCGAGCTATTCTCCAAAGCACATGAACGCAGGACAAGAAGCAACGGATGGAAACTAATCAAGGACAGAAGCAACCTAGAACTAAGGAGAAACTTCCTGACAGGTAGAACAATTAACCAGTGGAACAACCTGCCTCCAGAAGCGGTGAATGCTCCAACATTGGAAGTTTTTAAGAAGAGACTGGACAGCCATTTGTCTGAAATGGTATAGAGCAGGGGGGTGGACTAGAAGACCTCCAAGGTCCCTTCCAACTCTATTATTATTATTATTATTATTATTATTATTATTATTATTATTATTATTATTATTATTATTATTATTATTATTATTATTATTATTATTATTATTATTATTATTGTTGTTGTTGTTGTTGTTGTTGTTGTTGTTGTTGTTGTCGTCGTTGTCGTTGTCGTTGTCGTTGTCGTTGTCGTTGTCCTTGTCATTATTTATTGTCAGAGTCCTGAAATTACTGGTGCCCAATATGGAGAGATAGGTGACATTATTATTATTGTTGTTGTTGTTGTCATTGTCATTGTCCTTGTCATTATTTATTGTCAGAGTCCTGAAATTACTGGTGCCCAATATGGAGAGATAGGTGACATTATTATTATTGTTGTTGTTGTTGTTGTTGTTGTTATTGTTATTGTTGTCGTTGTCGTTGTCGTTGTCATTATTTATTGTCAGAGTCCTGAAATTACTGGTTCCCAATATGGAGAGATAGGTGACATTTCACAAATGGAGTAAGGAAAGTTTTGTATCTACAATGTCCAAAGTTCTCCCAGTTATCCAACCTGAGGAACAAAAGGAAACATGTCTTAGGTTCACATGTGTTCAATATTGCCATATTAGTCAGACAGCTTGTTTGGTATTCCTTGACTTGGAAACCTGATAGTCAAACTGAGACATGATTTAAAGAAAGCTGAGCAGATTGGAGACTTCCAGGATTCCATAATTCCTCTGAAATCCATTGGTTTTATCCATGGTGTGATTATTGAGGTACTGAAGGATTCCATGGTATGGTGTAGTAGGAAAAAAATTCCAGGAAGGAGCAGGGAAAGAAGGCGGTCTTGCCTTGACATCATTATCCATTTGCTCTTACCCCAAGGAGTTACAGAATAATCGCAGCAAATGGCTTCCAAAATGATTCTCCCACATGATTTTAAACACCACAGTTTCATCTTTAATTCATCGGACACCGTCCTTTGTTTCTGCCTGTCCAGCCCCTACTGAATTTCTTTCCATTCCCACCACACAATCTGAAAAGTGGCTTCTGATGTGAATGGTGAGTTATATTGGGAGGAACCTTTGGCAGAGGACACCCACCCCCCCTTATTTCTGAAAAGAGACAATCTATTTTGAAGGTAGACAACTGAGGCAGCCTCACCACAAAGCCTGGCTCGGCCACCATCTCCTAGTTCTCCATCTCCATCTCCATCTCCTAGTTCTATTCTCCACTCTTTGATGTGGGGACACTTCTCGTATTAACTTCTTATTTAGATTCAGGTTAGTTTCCCTCCAGGGGATTCATTGGCAGAAAATACCAAACACAGAGAAGCTAAGGTGGCATATTAACAGGCACTCTTCTTCGCCTGAGGCTTCGTTCCTGCTTGTTCCACTCAGTTTGTTTCAGCAAAAGACTTCTAACGTGTAAAGATATTGTTTTCCAGAGCTCTGGAGTTTGACCTCAGAAAAACATGGAGGACTGATGTTCTTTCGGGCTGCGGCTGAGTTTGAAAATGCAGTTCATAAATAGTAAAGAGACTTGGTGGAGAAGCGAGTGCATAAGAGAGAAGGAGAAGGGAGGGGGGGAAATAGCAATTTAATTGTTGTGAGCTTCTGGGTGCTTTGCTAGGGTAAGTGACAAATTGACTTTGGCTAGGACATGTATTATTGAATATTTAATGATACTGCGCAAGATAGAGAAAACAAATTCTTGTTTTTCAGAGCGGCTTTCTTTTTTTCTTTTCGGTTCCTTTCTCCGAGAATACAGCACCTTTGTCTGTATATTCATTTCAGGGACAATTCTGTTCCTTCCTCCAAACGGCCTGTGCTTTTTCTCCATCTGCAAGAACATTTCTATTTCTACAGTTACATTTCTGTAATGCAAGCTGCAGTATGGAACAAGACTGGCATCAAAGAGATCCACTTGCACTTTGCAAACAGTTTAGCACTGATGATGTTCCCTAGTTCGGGTACTGAAATGTCTGCAAGAAAAGAACCAAGCTCAGAGAGCATCCAGGACCCCACATTTCAAATCTGAGCTACGAATATTCTCCTTTATTGGTTTTGCACTTCTGGGAAATGTCCCAAAGACGCTTCCACTCTCTTCTTCCTCAACAGCTAAGTTCAAAGTTTCAACAAACTGGTTTTTTTTTTTAAAGAATCCTGTTCAATATATTTGCCAAATTATTGGATTCGATCCTTGTTCAGGATCTCAAAACCTTTGGAATGTACTCATGCATGTGACTAAAACTGCCTCAAGGCTCCAACAATCCTAAATAAGAAGATGAATATGGTAACGGTTGAGGGAAAAGTAATACATTAACTCACTGGACTTGTTTATTGAGTAAATACTGAGTAAATAAACTTGCTTATGGAGCCCACATTCAATGATGAGAGAGAGAGTCTTATAGAATTATGGAGTTAAAGATTTATCTTAACTTTCAAATTTTTCTTTTCTTCTCCACTCTGTTTGGAGTAAACAGTAATCAGGCAGCAAACAAGAATCAGTTTGATTTGATATCACATAGTCACTGAAATTTTATCTTCCTGGGCTCTAAGATCACCACAGATGGGGACTGCAGCCAAGAAATTAAAAGACGCTTGCTCCTGGGGAGGAAAGCTATGGCAAATTTAGACAGCATACTAAAAAGCAGAGACATTACCCTGCCAACAAAAGTACGTATAGTCAAGGCCATGGTTTTCCCAGTTGCAATGTATGGCTGTGAAAGTTGGACCATAAGAAAGGCTGAATGCAAAAGAATTGAGGCTTTGAACTATGGTGCTGGAGAAGACTCCTGCGAGTCCCTTGGACTGCAAGGTGATCAAACCGGTCAGTCCTAGAGGAGATCAACCCTGACTGCTCCTTGGAAGGCCAGATCCTGAAGTCAAAACTCAAGTACTTTGGCCACCTAATGAGAAGGAAGGACTCAACTGGAGAAGAGCCTAATGCTGGGAAAGATTGAGGGCAATAGAAGAAGGGGACGACAGAGAATGAGGTGGCTGGATGGAGTCACTGAAGCAGTAGGCGTGAGCTTAAATGGACTCCAGAAGATAGTAGAGGACAGGAAGGCCTGGAGGAACATTGTCCATGGGGTCGCGATGGGTCGGACACGACTTCGCAACTAACAACAACAACAACAACAACAGTCACTGAAATCAATTTCCAACCCTCTCAGTAATGAGATTTTAGTTAAGTGCTAACTTTTTCCCCCTTTTAAAAAAAATAATAATAATTCCTAGGACATCAGTGTTCCCACAACCAAAACGTTCCAGAGAACCATTCCAAGGCTAGAGTTTCATTGAAGTCCCTCATTCAGGTTCAAGTGCTAACATTTGTGAGGAAAGGGTTGGGGAGAGAAAGCTCTCTCTCCATACTATCCATGTCATGGCTCATTTGATCTACTATCACTGTCACCTTCTTCATTTCAAACTAAAGAGTTGTGGTTTCCCATGGTTTCCCTTTGTGTACCTTTTTTTCAGGTGTGATGACACACTTTGTATTCTCTGAATTGCACAGTAGAGAATGGCACATCAGAGAAAAACTGAATACCTAGATATTTTGGCTAATCCCAGTGGTGGGATTCAAATAATTCAACACCCGGTTCTCAGAACAGAACCCTTTAAGAGCTTTCCCGCTCATCATTAGTTGCGCTCTGTCTAGCTAGAAAAGGAAAAAGTCCCAAAGCCGCAACCCCAGCTAATACTTGGTGGCCCCGCCCCCTTTCCCGTATGCACCAATCGGGAAACTAGAGAGATGAAGCGTCTATTCCTGAAATTACCTCTGAGAAGCACCACCTAGTTTTCGCCTGAGGGACGTGATCGAAGGTGCCGTGTCTCCATTTTGTTTCCGTCGCTCCCCTCTTGGACTTTTGGGGAGGGTTTTTTTCCCCTGCCTGGAAGGAAGTCGAACAAAAACCAAGACCTGTTCCGGAAAACACAGATTTATCATAACCGGTTCACTGAACTCAACAAAAAATTTGGTATTGGTTCTGCTGAACCTGTGCGAACCAGCTGAATCCCACCACTGGCTAATCCCCTCCATTCTATGTAAGGATTGTCTACTCGGCATATGGGTTGGGAGAGAGCCAGGCCAAAGAACTATTGGAAGTGCAGGAGAAAACTAAATGTGCAGCTCATCAAAATTGAATTATATAAATTATAAATCTAATTAGGTATGGAATTCCCTGTGTTTGTGGAATCACGGGGTCTTTGTGACAACCTTACAAATTCATAGAAGGGGAAGGCCTGGGACAGCAAGATGTGATTCCCTGGCCTCCATTAGTAAGCAAAATTTGCAATGCTCTGCAAAAGGAATGAGACCAGTTGGAGCCAGTGCAGCTTTGTGTGTGTGTTTTAAATAAGCATGCAATAGGTTTAATCATTAATCAGCCAGCTGCAGTTTTCAGGGTGGCCTCTAGACAGTGAGCAGGTCAAATATGGAAAAGGGATACATTGTATGAAATTGCATAAAACCCTTCCAAACCGATAAGATGTGAGTTCCATATTTGATGCCCCTCTGACTGTGTGTGTGTGTTTGTGTGTGTGTGTGTCTGTACTTGGGTGTATTTCCAAAGTCTTTGGCTCCCTAATCACACTTTTAATTTATTTTGTAAATTTTCTAGTTATGCAGGGAATATTTCACAAAGCAAAAGCCCAGAAACTTTCTAATTAAAGTAGCTTTGCACGAAAGAGTTTAATCTTTTTCAAGTAAAATTGTCGTACTTATTGCCATCGCTTTGATCAACTTTAACAACATCAGATGAATCTGGTGCTAACATCTCATCTCTGAAATTAAAGAAAACAAAACAAAAAACCCTTTCTCCATATTTTAAAAAAATACAAATAATTTCAACTAGCTATATACAGTTAGAATTCTTGAGTTTCTTTGCAACATTTTGCATCCTACTCTATCATCTATCTATCTATCTATCTATCTATCTATCTATCTATCTATCTATCTATCTATCTATCTATCTATCTATCTATCTATCTATCTATCTATCTATCTATCTATCTATCTATCTATCTATCTATCTATCTATCTATCTATCTATCTATCTATCTATCTATCTAATCTATCTATCTATCCATCCATCCATCCATCCATCCATCCATCCATCCATCCATCCATCCATCCATCCATCCATCCATCCATCCATCCATCCATCCATCCATCCATCATCCATCCATCCTCCATCCTCCATCCATCCATCTATCTAGCTATCTATCTATCTATCTATCTATCTATCTATCTATCTATCTATCTATCTATCTATCTATCTATCTATCTATCTATCTATCTATCTATCTATCTATCTATCTATCTATCTATCTATCTATCTATCTATCTATCTATCTATCTATCTATCTATCTATCTATCTATTTCTCCATAAATCCCACTGAACCTTTAGTTACAGTTATAGATAAAAGTGTTCTTGGAAACTCAACTATTATTTGAGTTATTATTACTATCTTAAGGATAGTAATTGATGTTACTTTTTATTTGATTCAGTTGTGATCAGTGGGCCAATAATATGAATAGGTATGGCATAGTCATACTTTGATTTCTGAAATAATGTCCTGTTTTTTAAGAGAAACTCATTTCAGCATGCTGTTATCAGTCTTTAATATTGGTAATAGTTTTTATGCTAAAACAAAGATATTATCAATGCTTTTGAATCATCCACTCAGCATGCTCAATTATTTTGTAAATAAAAATTTCATTTTAGCATGCAGACATTAAGCTAGACTTTAATCTCCGATGGTTAGGTGATTTGATCACAGCTCAGAAGGGAAAAAAAATCACCATGGCATGTTTTATATTAATCTATTTTTACAGCATGTTGCTAGAATTTATCATGTCAAACAAGGCAGCTTGTCAGATTACTAGCTTGACATGGCCACTGCATTCTGTGGCCTTGAAGAATATACATTATTAAATAAATAACTCTTAACACTCAAGATACGATGTCAATTGTTTGTTTTTTATCTGTTTAACTTATTTGCTAAATACTAAAATCCAGGAAAAGCTTCCTTAGATCGACGGAAGAACTTTGAAAGCAGAATGGAGCTAGGAAAAGCTACAAAGAACCAACACTGGATGGAATCAACAAGGGAGCTGGCACCTGGGTCTGACGAAAGCTGGGAAGTATGGAAGTCATTGAATAGGCTGTACACGGATACAACAAGATCCAGAGATACTCTGAACAAATGGGGCTATCCAGTTGCTTCTGCTCTTTGTGATTGTGGTGACGTGCAAACAGCAATACATTTGTATACCTGCCCTTTGTGTCCCAATCGGTGTACACTTGAGGACCTCATGGCAGCACGACAGAATGCTATTCATGTTGCTAGTTTCTGGGCAAGGTCTCTTTAATTTGTGTATATTTTAATCTTGTATTTTATGTTTTAAATTTTATGTCATAGAGCATACCTTATTTTAATTGTGATGCTTCTGACACGAACAAACAAACATATTTGCTGAAAGAGTTAAGCTACACCCATGTGAGTTTCTGGAGGCCCATAGGAATAGGAAGCCAATATCAACATCTCTGTAGCCTGATGGTCATTACGAATGACCGTTAAGCAGGTGTCAGCTTGCAAATGGTTTACAGTAGGATCAGTATTTAATTAATATGTGAGGATAGAAGAAAAGCAGATTTTTTCTCATCACTTGGGAAGATGATTTTAAGCATCCATTAAGTTGTCCAATCCAAGATTGTATTGGAATTGAGCTAGTCTAAAGCTCAGCTCAGAAAATTTGTGCATCTGGGCATTCAGCCATGCAAAATATAATTTTTTGGAGTTTTTTTTTAACCAATTATCGAAACGTGCAGCAAAATTATCATCTGTAAAATTAAGGGTTCCCAATATTTCATGTCTCTCTGAAAAAGAAAATCATTGTTATTGTTAAGTATCCATAGATTCATGGATATTATTTGACCTGTCATATGGGTCCCATTCCAATACTGTAAAAAATAGACTTTAGGTAGCCAGGTTTTTGTGTTTTTTTTAAATCTGCTTGGCTTGCAAGAAAATGTTTCTAACATGTAGAATTATAACACAATGCTGTAGCTTTTTGTTCTGGGGTCCTTAACCTTTTTATAACAGCTCTACAGGGAACTCTTCTAATAATAGTAGAATCTTTTAAGTTCTTCAAGTGGTAATCGAACTTGAGCTCTTCAAGTCAAAGTCCACAGAGAGACTTTGAGTTATAAAACAAATGCCAGATTTTAAGAGATTTTTTTTTTTTAATGAAAGGAAGTTATGCTTCAACTAATTCACAAAACACAGTGAGGAAACCACCACTTTCAAATCTAACAATAGAAGTGATTAGAAGTGAGCAATTATAGACAGTACAAAGCAGAATGGCTGGATGTTGGGTTAGGAACCTTGTAATTTGTCTTTATCTCTTCAGAAGCCACACATTCTCATATCATTAGCGTTGTAGTAGTTTCTCCCATATAGTTGATGTCCAGGCCTTGATTGCAGGGGAAAGACAAGATAATCTCACTCAACTTTCTATCAATAAGGATAGAGTCTCCAGGCATAAACAACACAGGATCCGACAGTCTAAACATAGTGTAGCAGTTCTGAACAGCCTGGCATAGAACTTGTAAATCTGTCCTTTATCATTGCTGGATTGTAAGAAGGGAATCTATTAAATACCAAGGACATCTCAATATTGCTATTACTTGCACATTGTTTTAAACTTGGTGAATCACAAGTTGTATATACAGGACCAAACCAAGACTGACCTGTCATAGTTTCCCATGTGAATGTCCCTTTTCCTTTCTACATGTCCACATGTAAACATCCTGGGACACAGTCTTTGAAAAGCTGTCTCCACATTGCAGTGATAACATATGTTTGACTTCATGGTATATAGTCCTTTCAAATGGATTGCACTGTCCATGGTCTTAAGGAATGGATTATGTTTTCCCTTTCATCCTTGGATATTATAGGCTTAAACTAATTAATCAATATTATTTGTGTCAATCAATAAGTCTACAATCAAGGTTTACGTATTTCTGTGCTCATTACATCTGCTGATCCACTGCTCCTTGTTTGGGACCCAGGTGATTTACAAAAACAAAAAAGATACAAAACCAACGATGGAAGAGGAAAGCCATCATAGAAATATATTTCCTTCCAATCCTCCATAAAACCACCAGCCATTTTAACCTAAAAATGATACTCAAACAAGAGTAGCCAAAATGAAAAGCCTTATGTAACTAAAAGATAGTCCAGATCTGCCTCTAACATCCACATTCTTCTTGGAGAGCTGAAGCCACTGAAGTGAGATAAGCAACTAAAGAAATCTTCAGAACCACCACGGAGAAGAATGACTATAATACTCTATTCTCTTAACCTCTCATGGCATGGGAACCTCTTGAAAATGACTGAGAAATAGGATGATTCAATCTGGAAGAAGTGTTTTATTCTCCAAAATTACCACAGGATCATCGCAGAACATAACAGGGGATGGGCTTGGAAGGCGAACTGATAGATCAAATCCTCAGACTTGACCCATCAAACCAAAATGCTCTACAACTGTTGCTGCAGTAGCATTTGTTAATTAAAATTGGTAGGCAGATAGGAGAGATGGACATCACGACACCTCCTGTTCACAAAATTTGCTCGTTATAAAAAGGCATAATTAGATCCAAAATTATTTTCCTGATAAAAACTGCTTGACGGCTATCACTGAGCATCAGCTACATCAAGAGAGCATCATTCATTTAAACAGGCTTAGGAAGATATTGTTCTGCCTTCTCACGCTGTTTACAGAAGTGTCATAAATTGTGGTTTTGATCAAGTGGAATTTATCACAATGGGTTATTTTAATGAGAACAGTGTTTCATATTGGTATGTGTGTGTGTGTATATATATATATATATATATGTATGTTTTCTGAGGTTTTCACGGGTGTTTGTATGTAGGTCTTTGGTAATTCGGGTTTTCTCCCACGTAAAATTGGAAGTGTCTTGGCGACGTTTAGACGAAGTCTCATTCGTCATCTTCAGGCTGGTGTCTCTTCGGCCTCGTATCAGTTCATACCCCCACTGGCAGTTAAAAGGAAGAAACAGCTGCGATCACACATTGCTCCTAGAAGCACGAGGCCGAAGAGACACCAGCCTGAAGATGACGAATGAGACTTCGTCGAAACGTCGCCAAGACACTTCCAATTTTACGCGGGAGAAAACCCGAATTACCAAAGACCTACATATATATGTATGTATATATTTTACAACACCAGCCATCCAAAGAAGATCCAAACAGTCAGGAAAAACTAAGCCTTATGTCACTCACTCAATCATTTCATTTTGCAAGAAACTGAATTATTTGATGCAAAGGAGCGGAGCGGCAAAAATGAGTCCTAACGGATCAAAGGAAACCAAAGGAGAGCTTTTGTTCATTCTTCAAAATTGAACTGAACGTTTCAAGTGGCTGCTGAAGTGTTCTGCAAACCTTTACTGATGTACAGCGAGGCCATATGTAACTGTCACAATTGCAGGGTTTTTGGATTCAAGGGTTTTTAAAGCCCTCAACTGTAGGTACCTAAACAGTGTCCTCACAGCTGAGTCTCCCACTTTAATAAGTCACTATTCCTGCAATTCATTATATGTTAATTCAGGTACAACCCTCATAATATTTTAGTGTAGCCATACCTGAATCCATAAAATAGAGAGTTCTGCTGCTATGAGATAGTCAAAGCCTTTAATGCTTGAGAGTCTGTACAAAACACATCATTTTTAGAGTCCAATTCTCTACTAGACCCCTACTAGATTGTGTTTGCCATATAGATAAGATGACAATGCATAACTTCCATTTAGCCTCTAAAGGCAACCAGCTGGAGATGGCTGGGTTTTTTTCAATGCATCACAACCATTGTCTTGTAATGCCCTTGATTAGGATGAGAGTGGATTTTGATTTGTCTCCCTCCCTCCCATACATATACAAACGTGAAGATCTGTTTTACCCTCCTCAGAATTTCACAGGTCCACATTTCAGAAATGGATATGACTAAAATCAAAGGTAGGAGGGGCAGAATCAAAGAATCATAAATGTGATGACAAATATGCCTCTTACCAGGAGTGGACAGGATTTGTGTATATAGATCTACAACATGGAAGCCCGGCAGTGAAATCAAAGCATCACCTCTCTGATACATGTGTTTACGTTGCACAGATGGGCAAAAATTGGACCAACTCTGCATCAACTATCTTGCCAATTCTGAGACCCCTTTACAGATATATAGATATAACATAGATATAACATAGATATAACATGCCTGTTATGTTGAAAGAGAAGGAGACGGAGAAGGGGAAGGGAGGAGGAGGAGGAGGAGGAGGAGGAGGGGGAGGAGGAGGAGGAGGAGGAAGGTCATAGCTCAAAGCAAAGCACACCTTTTCCAACACTCTGGACTACACAGTCTGTAATATATTCTAATACCTAGAAAAGGGACAAAAATAAGTTGGTGTAGCAATGGGTCTCATGCAGGAAAAAAAAGGGCAAGCAAAGCTGGTGTATTTTTGACTGATAGTATTTCCTATGTCAGCTATTCTGTGAATGGATATTCTGATAAGCCTTTTGTGAATGCACACAAATCATGTTCTACAAATCCCCTCCCCCAGACTGTTGACGCCTACGTAGATTGTAGACTTCCTGGGCCAAAATTTCTCTCTCTCTCTCTCTCTCTCTCTCTCTCTCTCTCTCTCTCTTTCTTTCTTTTTCTTTCTTTCTTTCTTTCTTTCTTTCTTTCTTTCTTTCTTTCTTTCTTTCTTTCTCTCTCTCTCTCTCTCTCTCTATCTGTCTTTTTTCTCTCTCCCTCTTGTCTTTCTTTCTTTCTTTCTCTCTCTCTTTCTCGTTCTCTTGCTTTGTGTGTGTGTGAGTGTTTATGTGTGTGTGTGTGTGTGTGTGTGTGTGAGAGAGAGAGAGAGAGAGAGAGAGAGAGAGAGAGAATTATTCTGTAATATTTATTCCACTATAGGAATAATCATGCCCATTCATTCTCAGTTTTCTTGTTTAATATTAGGTTATTAATATTAACAAATATTAATAATAGAGGAAGGAGAGTACCTGTTCAGTTCTAGGGTAAAGTTAATGAACCAACTGCTTTGTGTACAACAGGAGGAACTCTGCACAGGTTTTCTGCACAGGAAAATGTGTTGATGCTCAATCAGTGGCATTTTAAGCAGGAATGATAGCATCAACGTCTCTACAGTATAAGATTTGAAACAGCACCGGAAAATACAATTATTAGTACCTATTAAGTGGAGTTCTACTGACAATGGTGGCAAAATAGAAGAACTACACATTTAGACTCATTCCAATAGTCTTGGTTCTTCAGAAATACAGCCACTCTCTCCAGATATTCAAGAAAAAACCTTCATCTGGGTGAACTTGAATGTATGTGGGATCCAAAATGACATTTGCTGAAAAGCTTGAGAACTTTGTGAAAAAATAGTTGTGAGAACCTGAATCCAGAAATACGGAGAATATAAGGCTTCAGATAACAACATAAGGCTTCTCGATGGTTTTCTACTTGTAATTTGTTCTGAATATTGTACAGTATATTTACTGTCATATTCTTGGGGATAAAATAATTGCTGGTAGAGGATGACCAGCTGTTAGATCTTATCCAGTGAATGAGAATCTCAGCTTCTCCAGAGAAATCATTCACCAATTGCCCAGAATTAATTCTTGTTTAGAAGCTACCAATCACCATTAGTGTCACGGAAAATTTATGCTATATTGATTTGAAGACCTGTGTTTAAATCCATTTTCAGCCATGCAAATTCACCAGGTGACTTTGGGTCAGTCAATCTCAACTGAACCTACTTTACAGGTTTTTTTAAATAACAACAACAACAACAACAACAACAACAACAACAACAACAACAACAACAACAATAATAATAATAATAATAATAATAATAATAATAATAATAATAATAATAATAATAATAATAATAATAATAATAATAATAATAATAATAATAATAATGATAATGATAATAATAATAATAATAGTTGTCGTTGTCGTCATTGTTGTTATTATCTCAGCATCTTTAACCACTGAGCCATAGTGCATGCAGTAAGTAGTATACCCTGATTATTATTTTTTTAAAGTAAACATAGCACACTATGTTTAAAGTAAACATAGCACACTAGCACACTAGAATACACGCATAAAATATATATAGCTATCTTTTTAGCTTTTCTTTTCTTTATCAGAAATATACGGGGAAGCCATATAAGGGAATCACTAATTCTTAATCCCTTTAAAACACATACATAGCCATCTACATACTTTCTCCTAAGAAACTGTAAGGCTAGTATAGTTCAGATTCCTCCAATCTTACCTGCTGTCTGGAGACACACTGGCAAGCCTCACCATCAATATTGTTGTTGCTGTTAGTTGCGAAGTCGTGTCCGACCCATCGTGACCCCATGGACAATGTTCCTCCAGGCCTTTCTGTCCTCTACCATCTTCTGGAGTCCATTTAAGCTCACGCCTACTGCTTCAGTGACTCCATCCAGCCACCTCATTCTCTGTCGTCCCCTTCTTCTATTGCCCTCCATCTTTCCCAGCATTAGGCTCTTCTCCAGTTGAGTCGATATCCTTCAATGCAAAAGCAAATTCTGTTTTTTTTTCTCCACCACTGCTTTTTTTTAAAATTGGCATTGAAGCTGATGCAGCCACTCCCTGCCCCCCCCCCTTTTACTTCTATTTTTCCACCTAGAAGGGTTTTAGATACTACCTTTTTTACCCAGGCCTTTCAGAGTAATGGCATTTTAGCATTTTTTGTTGGTTTGTTTTAATATAGTTTTATATGGTTTAATTGTTTTAGAATGTTATATAGAATACCTTCTCCTAAGCTGCCCAGAGCAACTACAATGAGAATATATACACATGGGAAGGAAGGAAGGAAGGAAGGAAGGAAGGAAGGAAGGAAGGAAGGAAGGAAGGAAGGAAGGAAGGAAGGAAGGAAGGAAGGAAGGAAGGAAGGAAGGAAGTAAATTGAGTAAATTGACTATGAAATGATATAAAATAATATAAAAACATGAAACACTGAAACTATTTGTGGAAGTAAGAACCAACAATGACACAATAAAATCAAGCCCCAATAAAAAGGCAAAACCCAAAGATAGAAACTGCAATAAAAATCATAAAGACTGAAGCTATTAAGTCAATGAGGCATAACACAGCAACAAGGAATCAGCTGTAGGGGCCATCATGCTTACTGGAGTCATGATTCTCTCTGTATCCATCACCAGTCTAATTATTTTCACCCAAGTATTCTTATAGAACTGCAGTGTGGACTAGCTGAACTCCTAACAAAAATCTGGAAGTATTCCCTCAAATTGGGTCAGTAAGAAAAACTGGAATCATTGATGACAATGATCTTTTAAGAAGGATAGCCTAGAGAGGTTATATGCCAATCAACTTTACATCTGTTCTGATCAGACTAGTGGAAATGCTACTAAAATCTAAACCCACAGAGAACAAGCCATGGAGAAAGAAAAATCAACATAAATTCAGCAAAGAGAAATTACTTTTCAACAGTCCTCGAGAGGTTTTTGAGATTGTCGCTCTATGGATGGAGGTCTCTATTTTGATAAGGATCTTCATTAAGTGCTTTTAGCAGTCATGGAACATCCTATCATTTTGTGCATTGTTAATTGATTAGAGAGAAAAGAGTTGAAATCAGTGGACAAGTTTCTCAATGGGAAGAATTAAAAAATGAAATTCTTCAGCAAAGTAGGATTGGGACAGTTCAATCTCTTCATAAAAGTACATGTTTTATGCAAGAAGTGAGTTGACCAAATGTGGGCATGCGTTCAAATTATTCAGGATAATAAAATCCAAAAGTGTTCCAAGTTGGTGAAATATCAAGTCAAGTGCAAAGTGAAAATTCACTGAGTATATCTGTTCTTCCAATATCATCCCTTTCTAATATCTAAGGCAGATGTCCCCAGGGACCGGTTCTGTGGAGAGAGGTTTTTCCGTGGACCAGAGGGGCGTGGTATTGTGTGCTGCCTGCATCCTGCAAATGGGGCTTTGCTTGTTTGTGCGGATCAGTTGCTGGCATGCCGTGGCCCAGTACGGGGACCCCTGATCCAAGTACCAGTTGGGGACCCCTGATCCAAGGAGTTTATACAAAGAAGAGGGCATCAATCTATTCTCCAAAGCACCTGAAGGCAGGACAAGAAGCAATGGATGGAAACTAACCAAGGAGAGAACCAATCTAAAACTAAAGAAAAATTTCCTAACAGTTAGAACAATTAATCAGTGGAAGAGCTTGCCTTCAGAAGTTGTGGGTGTTCCATCACTGTAGGCTTTTAAGAAGAGGCTAGACAGCCCCTTGTCTGGAATAGTATACAGTCTCCTGCTTGACAGGGGGTTGGACTAGAAGGCCTCCAAGGTCCCTTCCAACTCTGTTATTCTATTCTGTTCTAGTAACCACCAACACATCCACAAGCCTTTTAACTTAGAGCCAATGTAGTTCAATAAAAGGGTACCACAATTCTTTCCTAGTCTTGTTTTTGAAATCTTGTGCAGTTCTCATGGGCTAAACTACATCTTCCTTTATATCCCAGTTGACCATAAAAAACAGAATGGCTACTTTAATATACATATTTTGTAAGAACCATTCATGATGAAGTTTAAGACTTCCCATTCACATATGTATTGGAGCTGATTCAATAGATCACAAAAGTTACTACAGGGCTGGTATATGTTGGTTTTAAAGTATTACTAAAAGCTTGAATATGTGAATTCTCCTCAAACTGCTATTATCTATTGTGTGTCAGAATCTATTTTGATTGCATTGAGCATCTCGAAGTATTATTCTCATTTGAGAGAGTGGTTTTTAATTTTTTTTAAAATCTTTTTTTCTAAATTGCATCTTATTTAAACAGCATCCTTCAGCCTTCATAAGGTGCTACTGGATTTTGTTTTCCATTATGATGACGAATCTAAGGCTACTTATGCTAGCCATTGCTAAAAGATTCTATAATTCAGTGTTCAAAAGACAAAAGATGTTGGAAAGAGTGGAATGCACCTATTTTCCTGAGAAATGAATATAAACCATTAAATGCAGGCAGAAAAAAAAATGAAAATGTATTTTCTTGCTTCACAATGTTGTCAAGTGAAATGGGATGTTCATGGAAATGGAAAAAAACAAATTCTGACAATTGAAATATTCTATTGTTTTCTTTAAAAAAAAAAAAAAATCTCTGATCTTTGCAATCTAAATTCTATAACCAGAAAACCTTTGCATTTTCTGAATGAATCATGCAAACAAGTTTAATCTGCATAGGTTTTTTCCTTTCCAGAATATCTGTAGTTTGTAGAACGGAGCCTCTGAAGAGTTCACTGACTTTTTAAGCTCTCTCTACAGCCCTAAGGGTTGAAAATATAATACCTGTTTTTAATTAAAGTTGGTCCTCATATCTGTCAGCCATGGACGATCTGTAGAACCTCCAGTTCCACAGACTGTGAGCCACTGAAATGTCAGAACAAATGGACTGTTTTTCTGTTTCTGTCTCCAAGCTCTCTATTGTAAAGATATCTGAATATGAAATATGTCTAATGTAGTGGAATATGGTACTAAGTTATAGAAGGAACGAGTAAAGAGAAACATCAACCTTTCTGCAGTGCAGAAAGAATCTTCCCTAATTTCTCACCAGAACTTATTAGATAGTCAAGAAGAGTGTGCTTTAGTCTGGCAAAATACTGTATATTAGCAAGCAGCAATAAAGAAATTGCTTTGAGCATTTACATGTGTCTTTCTTGGTTTTCTACACCTGACACTAAGGACAAATATATTTACTTTTATTATTTATTTATGTATTGACTCAATAAACTATTATTTATTATAGTAATTAACTAGCTAACACCAATCTACAAAGCATGTCAGAAAAGCAATAGAGCAATAAGGACTATCTAACCCGCTCAATTATTACTGTAAATTCAAATTTCTGTTAGGAATAAAGATAGTCAAGATATATTCTGAAAGTAAATATTTAGGAGACCTTCAAATAGACTTGAACAATGGGCCCTATCCAACAAAATGAAATTTAATGTGGAGAAAAGCAAAGTTTTACACTTAGGCAGGAAACACCAAAGGTACAAGGAGAGATTAGGCGAAGCCTGGCTCAAAAACAGTAACTGTGAGGAGAACATTGGAGTCCTTGTGGACAATCACTTAAATATGAGCCAACAATGTGCATCAGCTGCCAAAAAAGCTAATACAATCCTTGGTTGTATAAACAGAGACATAGAATCAAAATCACTTGAAGTATTAGTACATAAAACCTTAGTAAGATCACACCTGGAATACTGCATTTAGTTTTGGTCACCACATTACAAAAAAGGGATGTTGAGACTTTGGAAAAAGTGCAAAGAAGAGCAACTAGGAAGAGTAAAGGCTGGGAGACTAAAATGTATGAAGAAGAGTTGCAGGAACAGGGGATGGCCAGTCTAGAGAAAAGAAGGACTAGGGGTGACATGATAGCAGTATTCCAGTATTTGAGGGGCTGCCACAAAGAGGAGGGGGGGGAACTTATTTTCCAAAGCACCAGAAGGCAAGACGAGAAACAATGGATGGAAACTAATCAAGGAGAGAAGCAATCTGGAATTAAGGAGAAGCTTCCTAACAGTGAGAACAATTAATCGGCTTGCCTTCAGAAGTTGTTGTTGGTTGTTGGTTCATCACTGGAGGTTTTTAAGAAGAGACTGGACAGCCACCTGTCTGAAATAGTATAGGGTCTCCTGCTTGAGCAGGGGGCTGGACTAGAAGACCTACTGTACAAGGTCCCTTCCAGCATTATTCTGATTGATTGAAATCCATGTAAAAATCTATATCAGCAGCTTTCACAGAAGCCTGAACGCAGTTGGGAGTCACTCAACAATTGCTCACTGTTCCCCGTAACAGCATACATTGAAGCCATCCAAGAAAATATCAGTCTGTTCCTTCCTTGTCTTGAAGTCAGTATTCTTGTTCTTATCTTCTAAACCAAAGTGCCAACTGGAATTATTTTTAGTTCCCAAACCATGACAATTAATATGAGGAAAAGGTCAACAATTGTGTGGTTTACGCAGGCCTGTAAACAACCACTTTAGCAAGGTCTTTTGATTCCACGTTGCACAAATCCCAAAGGCTACTAGAAGGCAGCATGATTTAGAGTGTTGTGCATCTGCTGTGTGTCATTACAACTTGTTCAGAGTTCAGGAGGACATATATGGCTGCCTTATGCTAATTCTGACTGCCTCTCTCTCTCTATGTATATATCTTTTCCTTGCTTACTCTAAGCAAGCTTGATTTGCTGTGAATTTTCTTCACTTGCATCTATCTGTCTGGTTGGTATAACAACCCTTCCTTCCTTATTATTGTGTTTTTCTCTTCCATTGTTTCTTCTTTGGGAATGAGCACAGGAACAAAATTATTCAAGGTATTAAAGATTTTCAGTTTGACAGTCAAGCAGTGCTACATCATACTATTAGCTAAGAATTCAATGTACTAAATGTCCCATTTGTGTAGATTTTAAGTGTGGCAATGTGGTGCTCAACCTTTTGGGGGAGGTGGGGGGGAATAAGGAACAGTGAAATAGATTCTCACTTATCTAATTACTCAGAAATAACTTTAACTAAACCTGCTTTTTTCCCCAAACCACCCCAAGTTTTGTAAACTTGTTTAAAGTAGTGGTTTTCTACAAGCTCATAATAGCCATTGTTCTTATTCCAGCTATTTGTATGTTCTCCCTCAACCATCCTGCTCATTATTATTTTGCGGAAGTGAAGAAATAGCCCTGGAAATGGTGTTTATATGTTGCAAAGTACTTTTAAACCCAAAGTGCCACATTTTAAAATCTGTAAGGAACATTAGTGCAGTTACTTTTCTCCACACCTGTACAGAAACCTTCAGAGAAATGAAATAAATTAAACAGTTCAGGCAACTTTTAAAGATGTCCTTGAATTATAGTGGAGTAAACTATAATTTTTACAATAAAGTAAAGTCAGACTTCATTCATTCCAAAATATTTTTTTTAACTCCTCTTGCCAATTCTAGTTTTTCACAAGGAACTAATGCACTATAAAATAAAGTAAGGGAATGCAAATGGTTATCAACTGGGCTGACTCTACTGTAATACACACACACACACACACACACACACAAACACAAACACACAGAGATCTAGATCTAGATGAAAAAACAACTGTCAGAACTGTGTAATTTTTTTGGAGTGATTTTAGAAAGCATATGGTACCCAGTTCTCCACTACTTCAGCAGTCCATTTTGGCCCAATCTCTCCTGATCTCGAAGAGAAGCTTTTAATCAAGCATCAGATCTATAATAGGATGGTGGGAAGGTGAAAGGCCTTTGCAAGGCCATTTATATCTCTCTTACCTGCAACATTGGGGACAGTATACCAGAAATATAAGGAACAGCCATGGGAATATTTGGAAACTGAGATGGGATATTCCTACAATTTTGTGACATTCAGCATCTCACAGTATCTGTTTGAAGGCAGTGATAACATTTCCCATGACTTTCATTTTGTACAAGCCTGTAATTAATTATTTAAAAAATAATAATAATAAATAATTTCCCCCTTTATAATCAGCCTGGCCTAGATGATTCAATGAAATATTGTTAGAAATAGATGTGTTATATGTCCGCATGGGAAATAAAAGCATTCCACTTGTATTTCAATGAGAACCTGTCCTATTCAGATGCTGAATAAAACACAATTATATACTGATGAGCAGACATTTTGGAGTTTTGCAAGTCAAAAGATGCATAGAATGTTTTTTGATTCCCAAAGAGTGATAAAATGTTTCTATTAAAGGAAAGACGGTTGGTCAAACAGAATTGCATTACAGAATGATTAAAAAAAAAAGAGGATGGCAGAATTGGAAAGTGCACACATATGAAAAGATATTCACACACAAAAATATTCCATCGCACATTGTTTAGGAAAAAATGCAAACCAGTCGTGGAAAATGAGAGGCTGTGTGTAAAATCAAATAATTTATATCAAAAAAAGAGAAAGGAAAAAGAAAAAAAACAAGATCACTTTAGATCACCTCCTTTCTCAGACAGCATATTTGTCAAATACTTTATAATTTATAATATTGTATTGTACAATGGGCTTCTTCACATTTAAGTTAGCTTGCATGCATTATGAAAACTAGGGGCATTTGAATAGTATATGAAGGCTATACCTTCAACTAGTCCTTAGTTGGAGCTTTGATTGCTTGTTCAAATAAAGAAAAAGAAGTGAAATGAACAGCAACGAGTAACAAGCTTTATTGCTTCAGGGATCGCTGTGTGATACTATGAAGATGCTATAAGTCCTAAGTAGCTAAGGAGGTGAGGAAATATAAGCTTTATGAACAGAAACAAGTCCAAAGAACAAGATAAAAACTCTGATTAGAGCTTTTGGAAGTTTAGAAACCAAAATATTGACCCATCCTTATGCTATTCAATAAAGAAACTATACTACCTTGGGATTATATGAAAGACTACAATGAACAGGAAAGAAAACAACAGATTCATCATCAGTGATCTACTAGAGAATTTGGATCCATCAATAGCTAGTTAGACCAATCTTTTACGATCTTTTAAACTGGTGTCACAAAATTTGTATGGTTTACATCCTTTCATGATCAACATCAGGGGTGTCAACGCCACCCCATTGCCGGCAATGGCAAAACACTCCCGATATGTTGTGCAACGTCACGTGACGTCGCGGGTTTGACCTGTTTGATCAACATGATGTTAATACATGATGCCTCTGCTACTGTGAGAATGTACTGCTAATGTGTTAACTGCACTTACCACTAAATCTGGGGGAAATTAGTGGCTCTGGAAGAGAGTGTGCATCTTCTCTCAAAATAATCCAGTGATGATGACGATGATGATTGATGATGGTGGTGGTGGTGATGATACATATCTAGTGAGTTCAACCGAAAGACTGGCATGGATTTAGAGTGGCTTTTGATGCTCCTACAGTAAATAAGTATCTTTAACTCACGTCCCGTGGATGTACTCAAACCATACAGTCGTATATCGGTACTTCAACTTAATTGGTTCTGGAAGGCACAACGGGTACCAAAAAAACCAGGTGACTCCAAAACACCTGAAGGCAGGAAAAGAAGCAACGGATGGAAACTAACCAAAGAGAGAAGCAACCTAGAACTAAGGAGAAATTTCCTGATAGTTAGAACAATTAACCAGTGGAACAACCTGCCTCCAGAAGTTGTGAGTGCTCCAACACTGGAAGTTTTTAAGAAGAGACTGGACAGCCATTTGTCCGAAATGGTATAGGGTTTCCTGCCTGAGCAGGGGGTTGGACTAGATGACCTCCAAGGTCCCTTCCAACTTTATTATTATGGTCTCCTTCCCAAGGACTGTGTATTATTATTATTATTATTATTATTATTATTATTATTATTATTATTATTATTATTATTATTATTATTATTATTATTATTATTATTATTATTATTACTACTACTACTATTACTATTATTATTACTACTACTACTACTACTACTATTATTATTATTATTGTTGTTGTTATTATTATTATTATTATTATTATTATTACTACTACTACTACTATTATTATTATTACTACTACTACTACTACTATTATTATTATTATTATTATTACTACTACTACTACTATTATTATTACTACTACTACTACTACTATTATTATTATTATTATTATTGTTGTTGTTGTTATTATTATTATTATTATTATTATTATTATTATTACTACTACTACTACTACTACTATTATTACTACTACTATTATTATTATTATTATTATTATTAATCATGTGATCCTTTGTTTTGTCCAGGAAAAACTTTCTCTCTGTCCTTTTTCTTATGTCAGTGACCATCCCAACATGGCCAGCTTCCTGTCCCCCCCCTCTGTGGCCATCTCCCTCTTACTTTTGCATCATGGCAAATACTAAAGAAACTATAAGTACCGGGATAACATTTTCACATCAAAATGCATTGAGGACCAAATGTGACGATTTTTGAAGCAGTTCGAATACCGAGGTACTACTGTATTTGATAAGACTTTTCATTTCTGATACTTCAGAATTTGAAATACTTGATACTTCAATTTGAAATATAAGTAGGCTTCATGCAGAGAGAAATCCTGGGCTCGTGTGCTATTCTATATCCCAGGAATCTCCAATATATTGATGAATTTCCATGAGATGCTAAAGTGAAAGAACTTCCACTTGAATATAGCCAGTTTTCTATCACTAGTGGTTTACCTGTTAATCAGGGTTTCTAGATTCTTGTTTATACAAACTGATAGGTTCTGTGGCAAAGTTCTGAAAACTTTGAAAACCCCTGTTTCGGAGTATCTATAGGCACAAACATATCACCTGTCTAAAACTCCTTAAAGTAAACCTGCATTTTTCAAAGGACCTTGCAATCTGCAGAAAGGCAAAACAAGCTCTTTCCCTTCCTGATATAGGCAGGAGTCTTAGTTACTGAAGTTGTTTGTTTCAAAGTAGGTGGATGAATGATAGCAATTCAATTCCCATGCCAGTAAATAGAAATAAATCCATAGTTGTTTTAACTCTCTAGCACTTACCTAGCTTAAAATATTCTTTGGCATTGTACACATCCTCCATAACAGCTGTTTCGAATGTTACATTAAGGAAATCCAGTTCCTTATTTCAATTTTAAGCAGATTAAAACGGTTATAACGTTGAGTCACTAGAAGAGGACATGTTTCGGAAGAAAAATTCCTGCAAACTGGACAAAGCAGAAGATTTAGCATATCACATATGGTAAAAAAAAAATTACACAAAGAAAAAATGGTAAAAAAAACAACGTGAAAAACTGAATCAAAGAAAAGGGAAAAATTGATGAGAAGATAAGACAAGACAAGGCAAGATAATCTTTATATTCACTTTTCTGTCTACATCAGAGTTCCCTAAACTTTCCGGCTTAGCAGCTCATAAAAAAAGGGAGCAACAGGGAAATGGGTGTGCACACGGCCCTGCGTGCACATGTGCAAACGGGCTGTGGGCACCCGTGCGTGCGTGCTGCCATCCGCACGTATGCGCAAATGGGGTGCTGGCACCCCTCACATGTGCAAATGGGCTGCTAGCGCCCGCAGGACGCTAGCAGCCATGCTAGCGTCCCCGTGTATGCACAAATGGCACCGCTAGCACCCGAGTGGTGGTGCTACCATGAGGGGAGGGCTCACCAGCTATTCCCAGGGCCCGGTGGCCAACAGGCAACGGCCTGGTACCGGGGCCATGGACCATAGGTTGGGGACCCCTGGTGTACATAATGGCACACATTAAAATGAAATTATAATGATTGTATATATTTATATAATATAAACAAATACATTATTTTTTATATTTTACATAATATTATAAAAATTATATATATCGATAAATATAAATATATACTGAATGTATACCCATATCCAGTGGTGGGATTCAAATAATTTAACAACCGGTTCCCTTTCCTAATGACCATTTTAAGTATATATATATATATATATATATATATATATATATATATATATATATATATATATATATATATATATATATAATAAAGTTAGTTTATTATTCCGTGCATTTAATACTTAAATCAGAACGATAAAAGAGGCACACGGAACTAGACTGCGTTATAAGAAAGAGTTTTAAAATTTTTAAAGGAAAAAATATTAAATAATACCTGACAAAAGACAATAAAACTGTTGTTGAAGATATTTCCATATTGCTTCTTGATTGGAGTCCTCCCTTGCGATTTTATCCAAGCGTCATCGGCTGTGTGATTTATCCTTAACCATCTTTTCACTGTAGGAGTAGGATCCCATTCCTTTAGAGGTAGGATGATTAGACTAATAGTCGTTTTGTTTGATATATTAGAAACAGGCGACTTCTATTCCCTGAACATATTATGTTCATCTTTGAAAAAAACCCTTTTGGCTGAACTTACAGCAATTGTTCTGACAATATTTTTAGCTCTTTGAACACATTGTTGGTAGGGGTCTGTATAGCTAGACAGGAAAAAGTCCCAGAGCCACAACCCCAGCTAATATTTGGTGGTCCCGCCCCCTTTCCCATATGCACCAATCGGGAATCTAGAGAGATGAAGTGTCTATTCCTGAAATTGCCTCTGAGAAGCACCACCAAGTTTTCACCTGGGGGATGTGATTGAAGGTGCCATGTCTCCATTTTGTTTCCATCGCTCCCCTCTTGGATTTTTGGGGAGGGTTTTTTTCCCCTGCCTGGAAGGAAGTCGAACAAAAACCAGACGTGTTCCGGAAAACACAGATTTATCCTAACCGGTTCACCAAACATAACAAAAAATTAGGTATTGGTTCTGCCAAACTGGTGCGAACTGGCTGAATCCCACCACTGGCTAATCCCCTCCATTCTATGTAAGGATTGTCTTCTTGGCATATGGGTTGGGAGAGAGCCAGGCCAAAGAACTATGGAAGTGCAGGAGAAAACTAAATGTGCAGCTCATCAAAATTGAATTATATAAATTATAAATCTAATTAGGTATGAAAGGCCCTGTGTTTGTGGAATCACATGGGCTTTGTGACAACTTTACAAATTCATAGAGGGTCAGAAGGAGAAGGCCTGGGACAGTAAGATGTGATTCCCTGGCCTCCATTAGTAAGCAAAATTTGCAATGCTCTGCAAAAGGAATGAGACCAGTTGGAGCCAGTGCAGCTTTGTGGGTGTGTTTTAAATAAGCATGCCATAGGTTTAATCATTAATCAGCCAGCTGCAGTTTTCAGGGTGGCCTCTAGACATGTGAGCATGTCAAATATGCACCATTCGGGAAACTAGAGAAATGAAACGTCTATCCCTGGAATTACCTCTGAGAAGCACTGCTTAGTTTTCTCTTGAGTGATGTGATCGAAGGCACCATGTTTGGTTTCTGTCACTCCCCTCTTGGAATTTTGGGGAGGTGTTTTTTTTTTCCCGCCTAGAAGGAAGTTGAATGTTCCAGAAAACACAGATTTATCATAACTGGTTCGCCAAACTCAACAAAAAATTAGATATCGGTTCTGCCGAACCGCTGCAAACCGGCTGAATCCCACCACTGCCCATAGCCATACATACACACATGCATATATACATATACTGCATAAACACACACACATGCATGCATACCAGACACACAGATACACACAGACACAGACACACCTATCAGTCCATTTTGAATACATAGCACAAAAAGAGTCTTAAAGAGTTAATAAGTTTGATACTATATGGTACAAAACTATTACAGAATTTAGTTGCTCTGCTTCCACCAGAGCCTTACCATGAAGCCCCCTCCCAGAAAGTAACAAAGAAAACTGGTCATGGTTGTGTAGCATCCCCGACAATACTTTGGGCCCTGATCAAGCAGTGCACTCCTTATCACTCTCTGCACAGCTTTCCTGGCTGAAACAGTAATACCTCCAAACCACGCAGTAATGCAATACCACAGGATGCTTTCAATGGTCCCTCTATAGAAAGTGGTAATAATAGGGAAAGAAGATATGTTTTTCTCATACAACATGGAAAATTTAGATTTAGATAACCTTTATTGTCATTTTTTTTCCTGTGGGCACAATGGCACACATTAAAAATGAAATTTAGTTGCTTCCTCTCAAAGTGTACACATACGTAACACACATTTAAAACATACTATATACAATGTATGTGTAGACCTACACCCTTACGTATAAGTAACATATAAATATTAATTACTATCCATCTTGAATATATAACGGAAGGAGGAAGCTTGAGAGTTCACAAGGTTAATGCTGTATGGAATGAAATTATGGCTGAATCTGGATGTTCTGCTACGGATACCACGAAGCCTCCTCCCAGAAGGTAACAAGGAAAACAGGTTGTGAAGAGGATGTGTAGTGTCCCAGACAATCTTGTGGACCCTGCTCAAGCAACGCTTATGTGCCATGTCCTGGATGGAAGGGAAGAAACTGCCTATGATCTTTTCAGCCATCCTCACCACTCTCTGCACTGCTTCCTGTCTGAAGCAGTGATGCAGGCACTGCTGTGCCTACTTTACCAGTATCTTACTGTTGAGTGACCAAGCTAATCTACTTGTTAGCTGCACACCCAGAAGCCTAATTATTTTATCAGGCTGTATGATTTGAGAACAATTTTGAGAACAAAATTCCCATATACCAGTGACCAGGAAGACTATCTTTTTCAGGAAAATCGAACTTTCTTCCAACTTTGGTGGAACATTATATTCGACTCATTCATTCAATGGAAAAGATGGACTTCTGAAGATTTCACAGATGGATCTCTAAGGTAATCAGCTTAGACTTCATCTGCAAGTGTTACAAAGTTGCATGCAACAACAATGAAATCTGCTATTAGTATTTACTTCTTCAGAAATACTTATTCTTTCATTATGGAAGGGGGGTTAAAGCTATGAATAAATAAAGATCCATTAAAAATATCCTCTTAACCCATTCAATAATAACTGCCATGTTCTAATCCATGTTTCCCAAAATGCTTTTTTCTCTCTTGATTTCATATTACTATAGTAGGGAGTATGCTGACGCTGATATCTATTCTGAGCTCTCAAAATTGCTTATAAAGTACCAGGTTACTTATTACCTGTCATTTTTCTTTTGATCCAAGTGCTTTGCCCACTTCAGAATTTGACAGATAAGGGATTGTGCTGGCATGGTGCATACATGCTCTGTCCAATGTTATTATTGCTTCTGCCATTTAAGGTAACCCTGTATTGTCCTGCAAAATGCAACACATTGATGTTCCTTTATTCTGGGAGTGTGCTAAATGAAAGACACTTCAGAGCCCAGGAAACGTAGTTTGCAATTCAAATCACCAATCCTTGAAGAAAGTTGACTAAATAATGACAGATTAAAAGTGCAACATTTGGTAAAAACCAGTGTAGGAGTTTCTTAGACCAAGTCTCCTGAAATGGGTAGATCTTAAGTCAAGATTAATTATGATGTTTAACAGGGCCATGCAAGCCGCTCACCAAGATGCATCATATGTTCAGGAGATGCCACAAGGACTATTAGTCTTTTTGTTATTCTCTTAGTTTTTTATTGTCTCTTTTGAATGGTGTGTAAATGTGGCCTACCTCTATGTGTCTATTGATGGCTGATATGTCTGAGTGCCATCTTCAAGGAATTTCATAATGTTTTTCGGATTTTACTTGGTCTAAGGTGTTCACAATTTCCCAACCTCTCATGTGTTGTTAAATTAAGGAGTTTTCACCTATCTTCTGACTGCTAGTTGGTGTTCATGGCTGTGCTCTGCTAGTCTTCTGCCTGTTTGTCCTACATAGTGGCTATTATAGTCTTTACACAGTACAATGTAGAAACTCCTGTTTCTTTCTTTCTTTCTTTTTTGTACTACTGGATCTTCTGATTTACTGGTGGACTTCATTTGGTTTGTGTGCTAACAACCAAGTTCAGAAAGCATCAAGGACTCTACAGGGTTAATTATTCTTGGCTACATTTTCAATAAGTTGTATCTATTAAGACCCCAAGAACTGCGGACTTCCCATTTCTAAAGAATAGTTATAAGAATTATGTTGCAGCACTGGAAGGATAATTCCATCCCTGAGAGTCTGTAGCTTGAGTTGCTTCTTTGTCAATGTTTAAAGTAGGTTTTTCTTTCTTTCTTTCACAAACGGGTAAGAAAGATTTATATGATTTGAAGAGAAATATTTTGAACAATTGGGCCAAATAGTTTTGAGGTGTTTTATTTATGATGCAGTTTCCCAGATGCACCCTTTCTTTTCTCTCTCTCTCTTCTTTTGATCACTTTATTAACACAGTTATACATATGTAATGTGTTTTTCTGTCAGTCACCTTAATACAATAAAGTAGCTGTTTAAACTAAGGGGGAAAAGTTAAGCACTGCACCCAGAACATTGGATTAAAATGTAAAATCTTTTTTTTCAATGAATGGAGATGCGTGCCGTAGCAATGTTCCCTCTATTCCATCATTTATTTTGATGTATATTTCATTTACGCTCCTTTGAATTTGTAACCTGCTGTTTTAATTCCACCAACGCTCTAGTGAAAGATCATTACAGGAATGTCTTCCAATTTACAGGGCTACAAAGAAAAACTCAGTTTATACAGTTAAAAATAAATAAAATGAAGACTTAACTGACAGCGCCAGACGGTGGTTAAATTGTCAGACTAGAAACAGGAAAACCATGAGTTCTGCTCCTGCCCAGCTGGGTGACCTTCGGCCAGTCATTCTTTTTCAGCCCTAGGAAGGAGACAATGGCAAACCACTTCTGAAAAACCTTGCCAAGAAAACTGGGAGGACTTGTTCAGGAGCCAAAAATGACTCAAAGGATCCCCTTTCTCCCCAAAAAGATTTAAATAAGTGGAGCTTCTGTTGAGTGCGTTGGATAACGCTTAGGAATGTAAGCAATGCTTGCCTTGTCTTCTTCCAGAATTTTATTTTAGTTTTCTTTTGGCCTCACAGTCTTGGTTCTCCTCTCATGTTTTCGAGGAGTCTCCCATTACAGTACTAAACAGTTGAAATCCTGCTTTACATTTTCAGTATCATCTAAGGACAGCTTCCAGCTAGCACCGCTTTGTATGCCGTTGCAAATGCACACGGAATGGCAATAATCTGAGCACTAAAAAATGTACTCAGGTGAGCATGAAATTAATGAGATTACTTCTGACTAAGTATTGGGAGTTGACACAATAAAATTAATCTGCAGGATGAAGTAATTTAATTTATGCTTTATGGATTCTTGAGGCCCATGTGGATGTGCCATCCTGTTGGGTGGATGAGAAAAACCTTCTCCATTTGCAATGAGTCTTTTAAACACCTCCTGATGTTTTGTTTTTTTAAAAAACTGGATAAATTCTTATATGTGAGCAGACTGTAAAAAGAGACAATTCAGCTTCATTTCAGCATTATAAGGTTTTCTTCAAAAACCCTAAAGTCAAAATGAAAGCACACTATAGGTGTGTGATCGTCAACTTCTTTTTATTATGGCAAATTGTGCTCTGAATACAAAGATATTTTTTTTTATTATTATGGTCACTGACCAGAATGGGAAACAAAAACACATTAAAAAAAAAAAAAGTAAAAAACAAAAGGAGATAAAATATTACAATTGTTGGTGGGTCCATCGGTGGATCATAAATGTCTGCCTACTTTTACAGGCAGCGTAACAAAATTTAGCTACTGTACGTTTGGAAAGACCGAATCTGATAACAATCGCTGTGCATAAAAGACATCAGCATTTCCCAGACATTTTACCATGTAAGGAGTTATAAGGTGGATGCTTGTGTCTGTAATTTCAACAGCCCTTTGCCCACAGGAGCAGAGTCTCAGCTCATGAGGGACTTTTGTGTGTCAGCCCTCCGAAACTGTTATGGGGAGTGTGTTGGAGCATGCTAAAGTTAGTGCTCTTTGGAAATTGGAAGAAGATATATTATGTAGCTTTCTCACTGGTTTGTAAAAGGGAGCTTGAGTGCTCAGGAAAAAAAAAAATCTTAGGAAGAGCAGACTGATCCTGTTGAGCTTCCAGGTTTTTGATATGTTGTTTAAATGTGCAGAATGTATAATAATAATGATGATGATGATGATGATGATGATGATGATGATGATGATGATGATAATGATGATGATGATGATGATGATGATGATGATGATGATGATGATGGAAGGGACCTTGGAGGTCATCTAGTCCAGGACTTTTCAACCTTTTTACCGATTGTACCACTTTTAGGATATGGCAATATTCGAGTACCACCTAGCAAGGTGTCAAAAACTTGGTGACAAAAAAAAAACCTGTTCAAAGTTGCAATTGCACTGAAATGACTTATGACCATTTTTCACACTTATGACCATTGCAGCAACAGGGTCATGTGATTTATATTTGAATGCTTGGCAACTGATTCATATTTATGATGGTCACAGTGTCCCAGGGTCATGTGATCCCCTTCTGCAACCTTTTGACAAGCAAAGTCAATGGCAGAGCTGCTGGTGGCCAAGTGCTAAGGCGGGACTTCCTTCCCTGCCTCCCTTTTTCTCATTCCCATCTCCTTCTGAAGGAAGAATTTGAACCCCCCCATATTTTTCCTCTTCCATATATTGATCAAACAAGGAAAGGCCTCCAGAGACAGAAAACACAAGCTGCTGAGTGGACTAGCTTAAAAAGGCACTTCCCCTTTAAGAATTAGCTACTGGCTAGAAAGGAAAGTAAGGAGCCCAGCCGGCACTTAAGGAAGAAAAAAAAATGTAAGTACTGGCTGCCGGCTAAGGCAGCCTCCCCAAATGGCTCCATTCATAAGTAAAATCTGCAGCTCCAGAGGACTCTCTCACTGTAAGTCTTTGCCTGTGCTGGCTCTTTCCCTTCCCCACTACACTTGGCTAGGCAGGGCTGCATACCACCTGCCACTCATTAATGTACCACAAGTGGTACATGTACCACAGGTTGAAAAGCCCTGATCTAGTCCAACCCCCTGCTCAGGCAGGAAACCCTATATAATTTTTGTGAAATTGTCCTGAACCCTACAAATGTGTAATTGTCCCCAATAAGAAAAGTACTCAAACCTGTGGGAAACAATGGTAACTTCAATCAATGTGTCATGATGTAGATCCATGCACCTATTTTGACTTTAGGCAGCCCTGCATCCTTCCTTACTGCTACATTTGGAGTGCAAGGGGCTACATGCGATATAGTCCTTAGGAGTTTACATTGGGTCCTTTCAAGAAGAGTAAGTAGTCATGTCAGGTGCAAAGAATCAGGACCATAGGTTAAGTTCCAGTTAAGATTTATTGCTCAAGCCTGTACACAAGAATTTGGTCAACTAATGGTCACCATTAAACTCATGCTAGATAAGAGTTAGCAGAATTCAAGAGGGACTTGGAATGTTTGTGGACCTGTAACAATTCTAGGCTGAGTTCTTCCTTGAACTCCTCCACTCTCAGGTCTGGCCTCTTCTCCTACAAGTCCTTGTCTTACAATCAAAACCGAGCCCACAATTTTGGTTATAAATCATTGTGGATATGCCAAGTCACCAAGTGACTAGACTCAATTTTACAACCATTTTTATGATAACCGTTAAGCAGTCATTAAGAAAATTATGTGACTGTAAATCCAAATCAGCTTATTCAATAAGCAGCTTTTGTTAGGATGTCCATAACAACATCCCCAATATTTTCGGCAATTGAGTATGTCAGAAAGCACATTCTAGCAGGTCAATGAAACCTTTCCTGGAAAGAAGATCTGGGGAACTTGACTAATTACAAGACTGCTGAATGGGAAGTGAGGCCTGTCACAAAAAATACCATTTTTAAAGAAAGTAAATTGAATCCCTGCCATGCTTTATAAACTTCTAGGGATCTGCCTATATTTCCACTCTTGGAAATAAAACTAATTTGGGATGTTAGGCAATTTATTTTGATTAATGTTTTGTGTGTGCGTGTTCGTGTGTGTGTGTGCATGTGTGTGTGTTTATGTGTCTCTGTGTAGATAGCTAGACAGCTGCATAGCTACATAGTTCCATAGCTAGATAGCTGGATAGCTGGATAGCTGGATAGCTAGATGATAGATAGGTAGGTAGGTAGGTAGGTAGGTAGGTAGGTAGGTGGGTGGGTGGGTGGGTGGGTGGGTGGGTGGATGGATAGATAGATAGATAGATAGATAGATAGATAGATAGATAGATAGATAGATAGATAGATAGATAGATAGATAGATAGATAGATAGATAGATAGATAGATAGATAGATGGACGGACGGACGGACAGATGAATGGATGATGAATGATATATGAATAGCTATCTATCTATCTATATCTAGATAGATATCTAGATAGATAGATAGATAGATAGATAGATAGATAGATAGATAGATAGATAGATAGATAGATAGATAGATAGATAGATAGATAGATAGATAGATAGATGGAGAGAGAGAGAGAGAGAGAGAGAGAGAGAGAGAGAGAGAGAGAGAGAGAGAACTTCATTGGTGTTAAAGGCAGTATTCATGGCAGCAATACCAATAACAACTCAAAATGACATGAATTTAATACTGTAACCTTATGCCACTGTTGTATTAATATATTTATGTAATGTAAAGATCTAGATAATGATGCATTTATGTAATAGCTGTCAACCTCTAGCTCGAATATCCTAATAAAGTCCAGGATCACTTTGATTTCTGAAAAACCTACTGGTTTATTGAATACATGACATAGTATAGGCGAAGGAAAACTAACTCTAAAATCCCAAGACATCTAACCAAAGCATATAACACCCTCCCAGATGTCCATGTAGTTCATGTAAACACCTTCTCGTTGTTTTGAGAACCTACTATTATCTTCATCCCCATGGTTAGAATGTCCTTGAAAAGTTTCCACACATCGGTGTTTCAACAAACGTCTGCAGAACTGGAGAGGTTTCATCTCCCCCCCACCCTAAAGACAAGATGAAAACAATAAGGCATGTAAGCTTCCACGTTTTCACTCTCGACAATAGCATTGTGATACTCGAAAGAAGCATGTTGGTTACATCATTTGCTTGCTGGTCTCACAACATATCTCATCATTTCCTGCCTTGTTCCCCCCTGCAGATAGACCCATTTTCTCATATTGGGTCCCCTTGAAACGTCTCAGCTTGGTCTGCTAAAATTTCAGCAAAAAGATTATAGCTGACTTCTAGCGCAAAAAAAATGAGACATCAGGGGCATAAAGACACTAAATTTGTCAGGTTGAATGTAGCTTAGTTTTCCATTTTTTCCACTTTTGATATGCACACATTCTGCATTATGCACAGTGTTGGCAACTGAGTTTCACAGATGTCATATATTTTCATGCACGCTTTCTCTGAGAAATGCATTTTGGAAGAGATGCCTTTATTTATCAGCTGCTTCACTGTTTCTGGTTTTTTGTTGTTGTTGTTGTTGTTTTAAGTGCAGCTGCTGAAATAAAACTGAGGTCTAATTTGTATAGAGTGAAGATAGAAAAGCTTTAACGGCTCCATTGTCTTCTGTAACCATTCTTTTGACTTCTCCTGATTACATACACAGGTATATACAGATAAAATGCTACAAAAATGAACCATGTGGGTTAATGAAAAGAGATCTTTCTCTCTTTTAATTTTTCTCCCCTTCACCAAATATTGCAGAGCGGAAAGCAAGCTTAGAGAAACTTTTGTGGAAGTCTTGGATTCTGCTTGATGGAGGGTAGGTGTTGCAGGCTAACTACAATATTAGTCAGCCCTCAAAGCTTTATTCCCAATTTGCATGAATTTGAATAAGTCATCTTCTCAAATATTTGATTAATTTCAGAGTCCTGCAAGAATTCCTTTCATTAAAAGCATATTGTTCATCTTCCAATTACGCTCCATTCTTCCAGACTTCACTTGAAACGGTGTGATCTGGAGGGAGTCTCACCACCACTGCTGAGGCAAGTCACAGACAATATTTTACAGCAGGGAAAATTTCAAGGAGACAAAATAACAAGGAGCTTTAAGACTGCTGGTGGGATCTAGGCTTATCTTAGGACACTGCCAAATTCAGTTTGTTACTATTTGACTAAAGAGAAAATCAGAGAAGATTTTGGTAGTCGCAAATGCCCAGTTTCCAGATCAAAACAAACATTTCATATTTAATGGAAACCTGTATTTTCTGTTTCCTCTGCTGCAATAGAAGCTTTAGAACAGAGTTACAGGATTTTTTTTCCACGTGGAACTGTATTAATGCTACATCACAATTCCAACTACTTTTAAGATGGGTGCCAATGTTTCTAACTATACACAAGTTCATGCTTTTGTCATATTATCAGGCCGCCTTGTTGCTTCTTCTTCTTCTTCTTCTTCTTCTTCTTCTTCTTCTTCTTCTTCTTCTTCTTCTTCTTCTTCTTTTTCTCTTCTTCTTCTTCTTCTTCTTCTTCTTCTTCTTCTTCTTCTTCTTCTTCTTCTTCTTCTTCTTCTTCTTCTTCTTCTTCTTCTTCTTCTTCTTCTTCTTCTTCTTCTTCTTCTTCTGCCATATCCGTTACCGGACGTTGGCGATCATGTTGACGATCCTCTTTTTATCAGCAGCCGCACGAAAAAGTGCTGCTGAGTTTTGTCCAAACCAGTCCCTTAGATTTTGAAGCCATGATGTTCTTCTTCTGCCTGGACCTTGTTTGCCTTCAATCTTTCCTTGGAGGATTAAATGGAGTATGCCGTATTTTTCTGGGTGTCGCATCACATGTCCGAAATATTCTAACTTTCGTTTTTTAATTGTTTTGATGATTTCCCTTGGCTTTCCCAGGCGGCTTATCACCTCCTCATTTCTGATTTTGTCAACCCAGCTTATACGTAACAGCCTCCTGTAAATCCACATTTCAAATGCTTCTAGTCTCTTCAGGTGGCCTTCTGTCAGAGACCACCTCTCTACTCCATAGAGCAGGATAGAAAAAATATAGCATCTGACAAGCCTGATTTTCAGTCTTAGGCTTATGTAGTGACTGCAGAAGACCTTTTTCATTTTGAAGAATGCTGTTCGAGCTTTCTCTATCCTTGACTTTACTTCAGCGGTCATGTCCCAGCTTTCATGTAAATTAGAACCGAGGTGCGTGATCCTTTCAACTTTTTCTAGTGGTGATCCTTCTGAATTTACTGGTGGTAAGTTAACGGGTTGTTTGCTGACGACCATGATCTTGGTTTTAGAGGTGTTAAGCTTCAAGCCGTATTTTCCAGATGTATTTTCCAGATGTTTCTGTGATCTATAGACAACCTTTTTGGTCTTAACATTGTTAAAAACAACAGAGCTAAAATATGAAAGAAGAGTCTTTGGTTTTATTTACAGTGTTTTGAGCCTCTGAAGACAAAATCAGAAAAGATTTATTGTTTGATCTAACTTATCATATGTAAAACAACAAGATTGTTCTAGCTCTGCCTACTTATTCATTGTTCCTATACTGTTCACAGAAACTCCATTCATTGACATGATTTAAAATGGCACAGCTCACCAGATATATAAACACGTACATTATATTTCAATAAACTGATGTTGTATATAAAAAAAAGGCAGGATGGGTAGAAGAACAACAGTTACTCAAAGGTGGTAATGGAGACTTACTTTCCAAATCAGACAAAAGAAATCTTCTAACTGACTTTGTCTGCCCCAGAATTAATCAAAGAGAAGAACTCCCAAAATGATCTCCTTGTGAAGGTTATCAGATTCTCAAGGATAAAATCTCAAGGCGTGTAATTCAACTCTGTTGGGAGAAGTCACAAGAAAAGATTATATATCCTAAAATGCTGTTTCCCATAAAATAGGAAGCTTGCGTTATTAGCATGATTCTGCTTGTTTCTCCTTCATTTCTACTCTCTGGTTATGTTTGACCTGGAGATTAAATTAAGCATTGTGGGGTTTAGTAGGCTTCGTGCAAGTCTTAAAGATTTTCCACTCATTAGAAAGGAAGCTAGACTTACTGCTTCTTCTTAAGCAAAACAAACAAAAACAAACAAAAAAAATGAATCAAAAATAAAACAGAACTGAGCTAGTGCCACCAACTGACTAAACTATGCAGTGATGCTATCCATGAATTGGATAGTGAGATGTTAAAGAGATATGTTTCAATATACATCTTTAATAACTGTGTGCAATTATTACCACAAGCTGTTTAACTGAGGTACCAATTCTAAATCTAACCAAAGCTTCACTTTCATTCATCTCTGATTCTTTCCTCCCCTCATCCCTCCCCTACCAATTAATCACATTTAAATATCAGGAATTATAAATTTGCCTTCGTATGTAAGAATTATAAAGCTGATCTTCTAGAAATGAAGAAAAAGGGAACAATATAGGTTTCGCATATACTCTCTCTCTCTCTCTCTCTCTCTCTCTCTCTCTCTCTCTCTGTGTGTGTGTGTAATTAACATTTTATGTTTAAATTCTTACTTCTATCTATATTGTTAAAAGTAGTGGGACCCCGTCAATGTTGACCTCAGGTCAATGCAAAGGTCAGTATTATTTTAATATATTTCTGTTGATGTATTGATTACAGTTGTACTTCTAATGTACCTGGGATTAAATCCAAGTGGTAGTCAGGTCAGGCTTCATCCTGATGCTTCCAATGACAATATACAGATTCAGAATTAAATCCTGTTAAAATGAGACTTATTCCCAGGACTTTATGAGCATGTTGGCAGCTTTCAAGTATAAATTGATAAAATAGGTAAAGTATAAATTGGTTATTTACATACTGATGTTATATATACTAGGATAATAATAATAATAATAATAATAATAATAATAATAATAATAATAATAATAATAATAATAATAATAATAATAATAATAATAATAATAATAATAATAATAATAAGAAGAAGAAGAAGAAGAAGAAGAAGAAGAAGAAGAAGAAGAAGAAGAAGAAGAAGAAGAAGAAGAAGAAGAAGAAGAAGAAGAAGAAGAAGAAGAAGAAGAAGAAGAAGAAGAAGAAGAAGAAGAAGAAGAAGAAGAAGAAGAAGAAGAAGAGAAGAAGAAGAAGAAGAAGAAGAAGAAGAAGAAAGAAAGAAGAAAAACTGCGCTACTAGGAACATCTTATATTTTAAGGAGGTACCTGGTTGACACCTAGGATGCTGGCAGCAACCCGTGTCAATCATCAGCACCAGTCAATTTGAATGTTCAGTTGACTGAGGTTCATGTTTAATGAATAAAAGATAAAATAATAATAATAATAATAATAATAATAATAATAATAATAATAATAATAATAATAATAATAATAATAATAATAATAATAATAATAATAATAATAATAATAATAATAATAATAATAATAATAATAGAGTTGGAAAGGACCTTTGAGGTCTTCTGCTCAGGCAAAGGGTCACCACCTCCGATATACACTACATAAATATGTCAAAGAGAAATAAATACAGAATTCTGCATATAATAATAATAATAATAATGTTGGAAGGGACCTTGGAGGCCTTCTAGTCCAACCCCCCGCTCAGGCAGGAAACCCTATACCATTTCAGACAAGTGGCTGTCCAATCTCCTCTTAAAAACTTTCAGTGATGGAGCATTCACAACTTCTGTTAAGTATGAATAGATGATGGGCTGCCTAGATTTTCTTCCTCAAATTCTAATATTTCCATTTTTTTTCTTTTTGTTCAACCCGATAGTAAAATCAAAAATCACTTTTCATGGGTAAAATGTTTCTGTCTTTGTCACACTCCCAGATACTTAGTTAATCCTTATTTCAACCTTTGTGAAAAGATGCAACTCAGCTCTTCTCTCTTGAGGCAGAGATGGCGATGTTCCTCTTTTCCACCAGTCTTTCCCTATAAATGATATTTGGAGGCCTGCTGCATCTAACCAATGGTCAAATATCTACCCTGAATTGATCCAGTCCTTCAAGTTATAAGTTATCATCCCAACCTCTTCCACAGTCAATTATGTGAACTGCTTAATTATGCAGTTAAGTATTCCAATAAAGCATACAGTAAGATTATGCAAAAGAGCTTGTGTGTTTTCCTATAAGGGGCATTTGCGGTGCTGCATTTAATATTTCCACACAGAAAGACCTTATCATCTTATCTTATCTTATCATCTTATCTTATCTTATCTTATCTTATCTTATCTTATCTTATCTTATCTTATCTTATCTTATCTTATCTTATCTTATCTCATCTCATCTCATCTCATCTCATCTCATCTCATCTCATCTCATCTCATCTCATCTCATCTCATCTCATCTCACCTCACCTCACCTCACCTCACCTCACCTCACCTCACCTCACCTCACCTCACCTCATCTTATCTTGATAGATAGATAGAGATAGAGATAGAGAGAGAGATAGAGAGAGAGAGAGAGAGAGAGAGAGAGAGAGAGAGAGAGAAAGATAGATAGATGAGAGAGAGAGAGAGAGAGAGAGAGAGAGAGAGAGAGAGAGAACCTTTTTTGCCATTTTTTTTTACTGTGGGCCCATTGGCATACATTTAAAATGAAATTTTGTTGCTTGCTTTCAAAAGTGTATACATGCATAGCACAAATTTAAACATGCTATATATAACATATGTATAAACCTACATCTGTGTGTGTGTGTGTGTGTGTGCCTTCAGGTCACTATTGACTTCTGCTGGCTGTTGGATTAGTCTCTGCAGTTTCCTTGGCAAGTTTTTGCAGAAGTGGTTTGCCATTGTTTGCTTCTGAGGGCTGAGAGAGGGAGACTGGCTCAAGGTCATCCAGCTGGCTTTGTACCTAAGGCGGGAATATAACTCGTTTATCTGCAACATCGAAGATAAATATGTCATATGCAAGAGTCCACTTTAGAAGTACTGATTAAGGTTGGTGCTTTTTATGTATACTAAGAGTAAATCCCGCAAAGTCATAGCAGGGTTAATTTCAGGCATAAAAACCTCAGTAGCAATCAATAGGTTCCAGCAAACAAGAGGTGATCGTTAAGGCTAATATATTGTTCTGATAGGTGACCCAAACTAAAATGTAAAATTGCATTCAGCAATCAGAAATCACACCTAGTAACATTAAGATACCTGGATTGTGTGGCATATGTAATTTGCTGAACTTTTACAGCAGTAAGAATGTAACTTTAAATATTTCATTTAACCTTTCCTTTTAAACCCATTAAATATGCAAGCATACTCTTAATGCGTGCCCTTTCCTGACTGACTCCTGTTCACCCAACAACATTGTTATTGCATTGCCATCTATTAATTTGCAGAAAGGTTCTTCAAGAAATAAAGGTTGAACTTCTTCCTTTACCTCCATCCAAAAGCTTAGGGAATTTAATTGATCTCTGAGAAATTAGAATCCTTCCTCACTGAGTAGGTATCATTTACCATTGACATTTCAAAGCCATGCCAACAAGCTAGGTAGCATTTCAAAGAGAAAAAAAAAATGACTCATAGCTTTTGACCTTGCTTTGCTTCCTTGGATCAGGTTTGGCATGACGATATAGTGGCATTGATATCTTCTACCTAATCGTCCCCTGGAGTCCAATCATAGCCTTCTTAGACTCTTCACCATCGAAATGGCTTTCAATCTGTTTGTAGGCTGTTCAAACAGGATCCAATACTCTGTGCAAGAAAGCAGGCATACTGGAAGAAAGTCAGAAATATAAAATTGTACTAATAGGTCATTGAAGCACTTGGATGCATGTGCACTCTTTAGTATTTTAAAGAAGAAAATGCCTTTGGATTATTATTATTATTATTATTATTATTATTATTATTATTATTATTATTATTATTATTATTATTATTATTATTATTATTATTATTATTATTATTATTATTATTATTATTATTATTATTATCTTTTATTCATTAAACATGAACCTCAGTCAACTGAACATTTAAATTGACTGGTGCTGATGGTTGACACGGGTTGCTGCCAGCATCCTAGGTGTCAACCAGGTACCTCCTTAAAATATAAGATGTTCCTAGTAGCGCAGTTCTTCTTCTTCTTCTTCTTCTTCTTCTTCTTCTTCTTCTTCTTCTTCTTCTTCTTCTTCTTCTTCTTCTTCTTCTTCTTCTTCTTCTTCTTCTTCTTCTTCTTCTTCTTCTTCTTCTTCTTCTTCTTCTTCTTCTTCTTCTTCTTCTTCTTCTTCTTCTTCTTCTTCTTCTTCTTCTTCTTCTTCTTCTTCTTCTTCTTCTTCTTCTTCTTCTTCTTCATCATCATCATCATCATCATCATTATTATTATTATTATTATTATTATTATTATTATTATTATTATTATTATTATTATTATTATTATTATTATTATTATTATTATTATTATTATTATTATCTTTTATTCATTAAACATGAACCTCAGTCAACTGAACATTCAAGTTGGCTGGCGCTGATGGTTGACACGGGTTGCTACCAGCATCCTAGGTGTCAACCAGGTACCTTCTTAAAATATAAGATGTTCCGAGTAGCGCAGTTTTTTGTAACATTGCTGGAGTTATTGCAGGAAGCTGCAGTTTCTTGATGTGTTTTGCAACTGCAGCTTCCTGCAATAACTCCAGCAATAATAACAACAACAACAACAACAATAATAATAATAATAATAGTAGTAGTAGTAGTAGTAGTAGTAGTTGTTGTTGTTGTTGTTGTTATATTCGTGGAAGAGGCCAAAATGAAGCTGCTTCAGAAAAGACAGGAAAGATTGACTGTAAATGTCTGAACTGGATTAAGCACAGCTGTGTGGGATAACCCCTGAAAAGTGAATTAAAGCCATTGTTTCCTGATTAGGCCACCCTTGTCTTAGAAGGATGTTTGGTAGAGTTCAGGAATGTCTTATATTTATTTATAACAGATTTTAAAGCAAAGTTCCATCAAAACCACCATAGAATGAGATTGTGTAGGAGATTGCATGGTCATTTGTACAACATAATATGGAGACTGGGGTGGACTTTCCTCCGCTTTCTTTTTTTAACCTTTAAACTGACTTTCCTGTTGCTGTTGTTGTTGTTGTTGTTGTTATCATCATCATCATCATCATCATCATTATCATTATTATTAGACTTGTTTCTTCTGCATGGAAATAGAGGACAATGCATAATAGTCAGTCAGCCCTGCTCGCATTGGATCTCACCCAGAGGAAATAGTCTTATGCTTTGGTTTGCATTGATCAGTGTGATGCCCCATAGTTGTGGATCACAAATGTTCTGAAGGCTGAACTAGAAGCAATAGATGGAAACTAATCAAAGAGAGATCCAACCTAGAGCTAAGTACAAATTTCCTGTCAGAACAATTAATCAGTACACCAGCTTGCCTTCCGGAGTTGTGGTTGATCCATCACTGGAGGGTTTTAAGAAGAGATTGGACAACCATTTGTCTTAAATGGTCTCATAAGGTCTCCTGCTTGAGCAGGGGGTTGGACTAGAAGATCTTTCTTCCAACTCTGTAATTCTGTTATTATGTTATGTGGTGGTAGATAATGAAAGGAACTACCTTTCTCTACCTCCCTTAAGCTCAAGAATAACTAAATGAGCAGAGCTAGAGTATTCATAACTACTTTCCACTAGATATTTATACATAGTATTCAGGATTTTGTAATATACAAATGTTCCTCACAGATTCTTACAATTTTGTTCTCTAAATTTTCCCACCAGTGGAATGAGCAGTACTGATTTTTTTGTTTTTGTTTTTGTTGCTTGGTTTGTTTGTTTTTTTCAAAATGCCTGCCAAATACTATATTGGCTATCTATTTTAGTAGCTAACTAGTTGTATATTTTGGTTGGGATAAAGGTACAGATTTTCTCCCTCCCCTTCTGGATCTCAAGCCTAATAAGCAGCACATTATGAAAAGAAGAATAGCAAATCTATAATTTTGCCTTAAATGTTTCCACTTGTTCTTTTTTTTCTGATCTGCACCAAGCAAGCTAGATTTGATTGCTTTAAATAGGAAAGAGGAAAAACTCTCTTGTACTGTACATAGGAATAATAACTGTGATGTCTTTATAAATAACATCCCTATTTTTTATTTGTCTGTAGAACTTCAACTATTAGGATATAAAGTATAATGAACAATTTAATAGGTGAATATGTCCAGCTCATGTACTCTTATACATGCAAACCAAAATGTGTTGATTATGCTATTAGGTCGTTGTGGAACTGAGATTGGTATTTATTATTTAACAGATTTTTATTCTCTCCTTTATCCAGGAACTTAAGGCAACTTACAACTTCCTTCTTGTTATCACTGCATCAAAAACCCTTTAAGGTAGGCTAGGGTGATAAACACAAGAGATATCAGTAGGTAGATGGGTTGAGGTTGGATAAGAAATTTAAATGCCTCATTTGTATGTTTTCAGTGGCACAATGAGTAGAGACTGACTAACAGTATGCATCTGTTCCTCACAATGGCAACTACTGTAAAAATGCATTTTCAAAACTAGGTTTTAAAACAACAATCTCACCACACCCCTTGTGTCCATCTTCTTTTGATTCAATAGCCATTCCAAATAAGCACAGTATTAAGAAATTGTTTTCTCTGACATTCTCTGACTGAAAGCTTCCCACCATCTTTATTTCAAGATATCATTTTTTTCCCCAAAGAAACCAATTTAGCTGCACCATGGGCATGAACTAACAGCTGAGAATTCTTCTGCAAAGGATAGGATCAAAATGTAATCACACTATCCAATAAATATGTTAACACTGTGAGGAGTCACAGCTGGTCCTATTCAGAGCAATGAGTTAAGATGGGCTGGTTTTAGTTAGGATATTTAGTTAGAGGATTGTGTATTTATTTATTGAGTAATGCCCACTGCAGCATGGAAGACTTATAACCCATGTAACATTCACACATCTGCTTTATGTATCATTCATTTCTTCTTTTTTCTTTTTTCTCACTCCAGTTTATATTATATTATACTTCATGTTGAGTCTTGCAGCTGGCAAAGTCAAGAATGTCTTCTAATATTTTCTTTCAAAGACCGAGATGATAGAAGGCAAATAATTTAGTGTGTCTTTAAAAAAAAAACCTACATAATATCTGTGTGAGAAAATATCTCAGCAACTTTATTTCTTTTGCACTGTCTAGTTTAGCTGCAAGATGGAGAGCAAAGAAAGGATCCACTGTAGCACAATTTTAATTTTTTTTTCCCAGGTCTGGTAGAAGCCATGATGACTTCACATATGCTGCATTCTCCCCACACAAATAAATTATTTGGGGAAAAAAATCTTATCATTTGTGTTATATTATCACACTATAGGTAATGTCCCTTCTGTATTAGCTCCTTGCGTAAGCTCTGTCAAAACTTTACTTCCAGTTATTTAAAAATCAAAGAGGTATACTAATACAGGGCAAAATTTATGCAGGTCACCTCCTTCATTATACAGGTGTAGATTAGATCCTGTAATAATAATAAAAAAAGAATTGTTCTTGAAGTAAGTGGTCCACACAGCTCCCTCTAATGATGATTATTCAATGTATGGAGAATTCCCTTTATGTCTGTTTTAGCTAACAGTTACCAAACATATGTCAAATTATTTGAACTGTATGACTAAATTTCTCTTGAGACTAGCCTTTTCGGATTGTGGATGCATGGTATTTATTTCTGAATTATTCTCCAAGGCAGGAGGTATCTTTCTGTCTTTTTATTAAACTAGAATTCTATTTCAGCTGTAAAAAAAAAAAAAAGGGCAAAAATAGGATCAGAGGATTACAATTTCACTTTCGCTCAGTCAAATAATTTACATGTTTCTACCGCAAGACTCGCAAAGTGTAGATTTAACAGGTTTATTTGCAGCATAGAAAGAATCTCTACATTTTAGGGGTGTAAATTGTATGTATGTGTGTTTGAGAGAAAGACAGGGAGAGAGGGAAAGGAGAGGGGGCAGAGATTTCACCCCGTTTGGGGAAAAAAATAGAAATTATTATTTTTGCATAAATGCTAATGGAGGACAGCAGCTACACGGTCGTGATGTGTATGTGTCATAAACCACACTTACCCAAATCATGGCTACACCAGATACACCAATAGTTAGAATGCAGTATTGCAGGCTAACTCTGCATTTCCACCTCCAGGAATTTGATCCTGACCAGCTCAAGATTGACTCAGCCTTCCATCTTTCTGAGGCTGGTAAATGAGGACCCAGATTGTTGGGGGCAATATGCTGATTCTGTAAACTGCTTAGAGAGGGCTGTAAAGGACTATGGAGAGGTATATAAGTGCTATTGCTATTGTCACCCTAAGCAGTTATGTGATCCATAGCTTTATCTGTTTCTGCATCTGTTTCTGCTGTTTCAAACATGTTCAATCCTGTTTTCATCCTGTTTGTTTGTAATGGCTGCTCTTGAACCACAAAAAATAATCCCTCTCTTTTCTTCTTGAAGGTACCAGCTTGCCACTACTGCCAATTCTTGCTGTGATCTACTTCATTTTCTATTGTGTGTTGGCCACGTGTGATTCTTCTATAATTTTTATAGAAAAAAATGTGGTGGTGATGATGATAACAATGTTTATGAATATAACATTGAAAATATTTCAGAAAGGGGTTTCAATGGATTCAGAGAAAGATTGGCAGGAATCTGGTTGTATAACTGGAGCTGAATCTGATCCCTCTTTACTTGAAAGATCTGTGTGGAAGTCAGATAAAGTGTCCAGCTTTTAGGCATTAAATAACAGTTTACTTCTTTCCTTTTGAAGAAAAAGCTGAAACTCTTAAGCAAAATTATAAGCCACTTGACTTCAAAACGTGGGCCAAACAAAGTCCTTAAACCAGGAAAAGGATCTTTTTTGTAAAAAGAATTTTCTTTTTATAAAAACTTTCTGTGTAGCTAGGACTTAAAGCACATCTCTGCAATACCATAGACCTTTAACATTCAGAGAACTATGATGGTGCATCACCTTAAATCACAATTTATATTAACCACTATTTCTCCAAAGTGTAGTGTCTTGCTTTCCATATAGCACTGAACCCAAATTCATACTTACCAAAACACAAGGGCTGGATTCATACCAAATAAATCATGTTATGTATTTGCAAAATTAGTGAATGAAATGCCTGGAGAGAGGATTAGCATTAGCAAACATTTCTATAAAGAACCTCGTAGTCCAACATAACCTATGGTGAATGTGTGATCTAGATAGATGGAACTCCAATATTTAGTAAATGGCATTGCCCTTCTCTTTTTCTACCCCTCTCTTTTTTTCTGGCCATAGTTAAATTTGTAACTACTCTGAATTGGGAAAAGGAATCTATAATGAACAGAGGGGTAGATAATTCAATGTTTCCAAGATTGGACTGTGTGCCCATAATACAACCCATGGTCAATGGTGAATGGTCAATTTCAGACATGTAGTCCAAATACCCAGAGGATACCAGGTTACTTACTCAGCATATACTAAAAGGGATTTTTTTTGGGGGGGGGGCAGGATCTTAAATACATCTGATAGTGGAAAAGGGGGAGGGAATGTGGTTCAAATAGTAGCAGAGGATCAAATACCTTTGCCAAAGTCATATCTCATTTTATCTTTAGTGGAACATTAAACTGAGCTTGAGAAAATTGTATCCTAGAAGGATCTTGATATCTCAATAAGCATCAGAGAGATGTCCTGGCACGACTGATTCACAAATGACTTGAATGAAAGTATTTTAGGGATATACACTTGGTTGTTTAAATCCCGGTCTTCATCGACAAGAATAAAAACTATCAATTACTTTTAACAAGAACTGAAAAGGAATAATATGGGTGACAAAGAAAGTTGATTAGATTAGTTGATGCAGTAGTTGGAGGTTGACACTTATTTTAGGTTTCCTGGAAAAACTGAATGTTACACAGTGCCATTTTGCTAATAATTGTCTCATTGTTAAGGTAAAGTAGTGAGGTTTTATATTTTATTCCCATTTTCTGACTAATACGATGACTTTAGTTTAGATGACCCTATTCTTGTAAAATCAGTCAACACGTAACTGAAACTATTTCATCTTAAGATTCATCAACATGAATAGCTTGTCCCATTATTCCTAATTCCTCTTTTCAATATATAACAGTGTGCTAGATATATTTTTTTTCTCCTCCTTTCACTTGGTAAAATTAAAGTGTCTCAAGGCTATATAATTAATTCAGCCTATTTAAATAAATGTCTTTTGAAAGTAGGAACATTGTATTATTCTAACCTAACACTAAAGAGTTTCTTTAGCAGAACACAGAACCAAGAATATAACATCTGCTGCAGTTTATTTGTTTAGGCATTGTCTATATTCTGACAATAAGTAATATGATTTACTTGTATCCATTTCAAAGCAGTTAAATGTCCATGTTGAACATTTTTTTCCTTGCAAAAGACAGTTTCCTTGTACAGTTATATGTATACTTATATTAATTTAATAAGTAAGTAAGAATAGTCATATGCATATGATTAAAAGAACATAAAAGAACATTTTGCGTGGTCTTTTCAAAATATATAGTGGCCAACTTGACTTTTTTAAATTGATCATTTATTCTGTAAATAATAAAGGATAAAATGATCTGAATGTATCTTAAGCAGAAAGGTTTGGTATAAATACAATAACAGGAACAATAAAAAATATCCAATAATGCTAGTTACTTGGACCAAGTAAGTATCTTACGCTGCATCTTTATGAATGATTAGATTAGAAAAAAACAAAATCCTTGTTTTTTTGTTTTTTGTATGTGTGTGTGTGAATTTATTTATATGCAATATTTATGTCCATCCGATGTATTCTGAGTAAGGTGCAACAATTAAATTTGTTCAAAAGATAAAAACAAATAAACAATGCAAACAGTTAAATCATGGAATTAAAACTACTAGTAAACAGGATTAGTGCTCTTAAAGGTAAACTAATTCTATTCAAAAACCAAACTGGAGCAAAACTGCTTTAGCTAGAAATTTATTCATTATTTTATTTTATTTAATACAAATTTATCAGATTTTCTTCTCCAGTGTAAAACAAATTAGAGTAATATTTTTTTCTGATTTTAAATCAATTCTCAGAGGTAATGCTTATAGACTCAAAATGACTAGATTATGGAAATATGCAAAGACTATTTCAATGATAAATATGCATGTGTGTGTTTGTGTAAAAATGAGAAAGAGAGAAAGAGAAACAAAGAGAGAGAGATTATATAGAGAGAGATAGAGATAGAGATGATAGAGAGAGAGAGATGATAGAGATAGAGACGATAGAGATATATAGAGGATAGAGATAGAGATAGAGATAGAGATAATAGAGATAGAAATGACATAGAGTTAGGTAGATATAGATAGAATGTATTGCATGGTGTGTTTTTTTTGTTTTTTTTTTTACAAATAATCCATAATAGGGAAAGTACTTATAAAAAATTAGTATGTGAAAAAATATATAATAATATCCCCAAAACATATATTGATACAAGGATTTTTTCCTCTTGGGAATGTTTATCCCCTGCTGAAACAAACAACAACAATGAAAGAACAGTGGGAAAATGGAAAATCTAGGGGTGACATAATAACAGCATTCTAATATCTCAGGGGTTGCCACAAAGAAGAGGGAGTCAAGCTATTCTCCAAGGAGCCTGAGGGCAGGACAAGAAGTAATGGATGGAAACTAACCAAGGAGAGAAGCAACCTAGAACTAAGGAAAAATGTTCCTGACAGTTAGAACAATTAATCAGCAGGGGGTTGGACTAGATAACCTCATGGTCCCTTCCAACTCTGTTTATTCTATTCTATTCTATTCTATTCTATTCTATTCTATTCTATTCTATTCTATTCTATTCTATTCTATTCTATTCTATTCCAGTCCAGTCCAGTCCAGTCCAGTCCAGTCCAGTCTAGTCTAGTCTAGTGAATTGCTCTGTTAAAATCAAAATAAATTAGGTGTACAGCTTTACCACAAGTCTTTTAAAGACACTATCCCATCAAAAATGTGAGGTGAGATTAGTCTGGCAAGATATTTCCTTGAGAAATCTGTAATGACATGAATGTTCATGATTTTTTTTCTAAAGAATTTCTAATGCATGCAGAACCCTATTATTAACCATCAAGGCCAGCACTTTATAAAATGCTGTGGAAGAATTCAAGAATAGCTCTTACTGGAGTAGAAGTTAAAATCAGACTGTAGTTTATATATACAGTGTGATTGTTATAATATTGAATTGGATCATCTCTGTTGACAATAGCAAAGAGAAGACAAGATTATTTATGCTTCACACTTCTTTGTTCAAGAGTCCTGTCAATACAAATGGAGTTTGTGAATTTTCATACAGCAGTTTTAAAGATTATGATAAATTGCTTTTCTTTTTTTAACTTAACCTTCCATCAACTTTAAAGATATTCCAGAGACTATTTTTATTTGCATCTACCGTTTTCAGTTGCTGGGAAATTAGCACAGCAGCAGTAATTTGTAATACAAACTTTTACAGTTCAAGAAGAAAATTAATGCAAAGATATTGATGATCAGATTTCATAGCATTGTTCCATGCGATTATAGAGATTCAGCTTCTGAAATGACAACTAAAAGTTTGCCAATGATATCAAAAGTTTATCTGTAGAGTTAATTAATATTTGAAATGGTTCTGATAATTATTACTGATTTTTTTTCTCCTTATCTCAATATATTTAAATATATGAGCATTTTCTTGTTTAGTTATGGGATGGATTGGATAGGTCTGATGAACATCAGTTAAAATTTTCAGCTTAATTTCAGAAATAAATCATAAGATTCGGGAGTTCGTACCAGTTTATAATGCCTTGGTAAGATCACACTTGGAATATTGTATCCAGTTTGGGTTGCCATGATATAAAAAAGATGCTGAGAGTCTAGAAAGAATGCAGAGAAGAGCAACAAAGATAATTAGGGGACTGGAGACTAAAACATATGAAGAACATTTGAAGGAATTGGGTATGTCTAGTCTAATGAAAAGAAGAACTGGGGGTGACATGATAGCAATGTTCCAATATCTGAGGGCTGCTACAAAAACAAGGGGCTCAAGCTATTCTCCAAAGAACCTGAAGGCAGGACAAGAAGCAACAGGTGGAAACTAATCAAGGAGAGAAGCAACCTAGAACTATGGAGAAATTCCCTGACAGTTACAACAATTAATCAGTGGAATGAATTGCCTCCAGAAGTTGTGGATGCTCCATCACTGGAGGTTTCTAAAAAGAGATTGCACAACCATTTCTCAGAAATGGTATAGGATTTTTTCTCTGAGCAGGGGGTTGGACTAGAAGACCTCCAAGGTCCCTTTTAACTCGTATTATTCATATCAGAATAGGTACATTTTCAGTGTACATATTCTGATATGAATAACATGAGTTAAATGCTCAGATCCAGCAGTAAGTGAAAGGTGTTATTTAAATTTCTACCTAAAACTATCTTATTGTCTTTAATTGAGTGATTCCCCCCCCCATAGGGTGGATATAAATTCCATTTGACCTTTATTTGGAGCATGGAACTTAGCAGATGTAAATTAATGGCTAGCAACAAAGCCTTTGAACCAATCATTTAAAGAAATCCAAAGTACACTGTAAGTGACTACTACAAAAAAAATGCTTTCTTTAGAAAAGAGCTCGGCATAAAACTTTGCGTGTTTTATGGTGAGCCCCTTTTAGGAGAAAATCAGTGGTTGATTCTCTTATAATTTTCATCATGCTATTCAGATGTCCCCAAGGTCTTCACATGCAAGGATGCTAACTTTAACTGGTACACTACGTCTATGAAACAAAAGGAATTGCTGGCTTAAAGATAGATTGCCTGTAGAAGTCACTAAGACTTTTTACACTGAAATCAATAAGCTTTGATTTTCCACATCAATTAACACACCCAAACAAATAACATAATTCTAAAGGTGAAGAAAAAGAAAAAAAAGAAAGAAGTCCAGTCTAGATCACAGTACGAGCAAGTGCACAGTTTCCAATAGTGGGAAGGTTATCAGAACTGCAGCTGTAGAAATTCAGATGACCTATAGATGGCAGCAAAGAGATACAATGAGGATATGGATATGGATATGGATATGGATATGGATATGGATATGGATATGGATATGGATATGGATATGGATATGGATATGGATATGGATATGGATATGGATATGGATATGGATATGGATATGGATGGAGGAGGAGGAGGAGGAGGAGATCATAAGTTGTGAGGAATCAAAGAAGACAATCACGATATCGAAGCAGTTACTTTTATTTTTCCTCTGGGAGAAAAAAAAAGAGTTAGGCTAGCTGTATCTGTGTGAAATAAGGCAGATTTAATTTCCTTTTGTTCTGCAGGTGTTTTGTTCCTCAGGAAGCTGAAAAAAATCAGCAGGGTAGAGTGTCACCTGGAGTTCTACAACTTAGCAGCAACAGATATTTGGAAATTAAATCCTTCACATTGCACTTCTGCTTAGGTGTTACTCATAGTTAGCACCATTTCCCCCCATTAAACACAAGAAATTAAAATAGAAACCTCTAGTTGTACAAAGTGCCTGCCTGAATAAACATATATAAATATAAATATTTCCTTTTACACAGTAAATCTGGAGGTAGATCTTGAGACATCTATACTCAAATAACTTAAGAAGAAAATGTATAAAAGCACCGAGTTACTTTGGGAAGCTTCCTTGTGGAAGAGAGAGAATAATGAAAACCTATCTGGTCTGACAGGTGATAGGTCTCCACGTTTAACTAAGCCTTCTACAACTTGCATCCCTTGTTCATTTTAACTATGGAACATGAGAAACACAAGTGCGCACAAAGTGTTTGTGTTGACTAATAGCTATTGGAACTCAGTCACCGTCAACAGCTTGCAGAAGGCACATCTGCCAAGGACATCTTGCTCTGCTTTTGCTTCAGACAAATAATGACATATTCACCACCGTCAAGTTGATTCCTAGCCCAGTTTTCATTTTCAGAACTTTCAAGGAGAAGAAGGATGGCATACAAGCCATGATGGAATCTGCATTATAACTCACATGGAGCAGAGGTCTTTGTGAAAACCTGGACACTCTAGGAGCCAAAACAGGTTTCTTAACAATTAACCAGTGGAACAACCTGCCTCCAGAAGCGATGAATGCTCCAGCACAGCAAGTTTTTAAGAAGAGACTGGACAGCCATTTGTCTGAAATGGTATAGGGTTTCCTGCCTGAGCAGGGGGTTGGACTAGAGGACCTCCAAGGTCCCTTCCAACTATTATTGTTATTGTTATTGTTATTGTTATTCCTCTACTTTATATTCTTAGGGTTATAGAAAATCAGGATTAAGGAAAACCAGATTCAATCCCTGTTAAGCTCACTGCGTGATTCCAACTCCAATCCTCTCCCACCAAAAAACCCGTAAGTAACAAGCCAATATTGTATTAGCACAATCCGAATCTTCCTCTTCGCAACACAGAGACGTAGCTCTGAATGTTCTCACTGGGCAAAATAACAGAACAGAATAACAAATTAACAGATGCTTTGTGGAGGTCTTCTAGTCTAACCCCCTGGTCAAGCAGGAATCCTATACCATTTCAGACAAATGGTTGCACAATCTCTTCTTAAAAACCTCCAATGTTGGAGCACCCATAACTTTCAAAGGCAAGTCATTCCACTGATTAATTGTTCTGTCAGGAATTTTCTCCTTAGTTCTGGGTTGGTTCTCTCCTTGATTAGTTTCCATCCATTGCTTCTTCTCCTGCCCTCAGGTGCTTTGGAGAATAGGCTGAACCCCTCTTCTTTGTGGGAGCCCCCCAGATATTGGAACACTGCTATCATGTCCCCCCTCGTCCTTCTCTTCATTAGACTAGACATACCCAATTCCAGCAGCCGTTCCTTATATGTTTTAACCTCCATTCCCCTAATCATCTTTGCTGCTCTTCTCTGCACCCTTTCTAGAGTCTCAACAATTCCTTCTTATAGCTGTTTTCTTTAGGATATTCTATTATGCCACCTACCTTTTAAATATTACTGAGGCTGTAAACTAATTGAAGAGCTTTCAGTGAATGAATTGTCAGCTCATAATCAATTAACAGCACGAAAACATTCTATTCATAACAGCAGAGAAGTAAATCCCACTGAAATCCCTCTTTTCTTTCAGACAGGAAATCCATCTTGTTTGCTTTCCACACATCAGGCAAATACACACTGAGATATCCATCTTAGAAAATTGGGACTACTCCATTTCTAATCTTCCAATTAAGAAATTAGATTCCTCTGTTCTTCCATCTGGATATAGCCTCGTGTTCCCCATCTAACTGACAGCTTGGCATAGTCGCCTTGATTGGGAATCCATTGCACTTTCTTATTATATAAAAATAAGCCTTTGGGGAATAAGGTTTACTGCCTTTTATTTGTTTCAGCATAAATGTTTTGTTTTTTTTATGAGACTCTGCCTTAGGTCCAGCAACACACCACCTCATTTCTTTCTTTAAAACCTCAAGCCAACAGGTTTAGGTCAAGCCGCAAAGATTGTTTCAGCAATACAGGAAGGCACAAGTTGTTTCAGGGGCAGCATTTTGAGCCAAGTCAATTGGGGACATTTTTGTTTATTTTTAGACACTCTGCCCTTCTTATACGGATTTCGGAGTCTCAGCCTAAGAAAGTGCGTAGCTGTACGAATCTAAGATTTATGCAAGCAATTATATGGTTTGGAGTTGAGATGGTCTCTGAACCTCAAACACCTCTGACGGTTACCCACTTTTGCAGGAGCTCATTTTTGAGAGGCAAAACTTTATAGATCCAGAACCAGCCTGTTTTTTCCTTACAGGGGGAGATTATCTTCACCTTAATCAATATCTCAGGAATGAACTCTTAAGAGCAGGATATTTACAGCTGGAGGGAACCTGGAGAATTACACTAACTGTGCTATCACCAAAACTTTTTGATGTACCTGATCTTACCAACTGCTTACCCTGAGAATTCATCAGAACAGATCAGGGTTTTAGAGCAGAGGTGCCCAACCTTTGGGGCACCAGGGACCGGATATGTGGAGAGAGATTTTTCTGTGGACCGGAGGGGGCATGATTTTGTGTGCTGCCTGCATCCCGTGGATGGGGCTTTGCTTGTTTGTGTGGCCTGGTTGCTGGCTGGCATGCCGCAGCCCAGTACCGGTCCACGGACTGGGGGTTGGGGACCCCTGTTTTAGAGGCACCAATGGCCTCACAGGGATAGGCATCAAAAGAGGTGCTGGGACGTAAATATGAGTTATACAACAATATTATATGGGACACGTTCATCAAACCATAAGCTTTATCTTGTTTATTTTCTGTTTCTATGGAACTGGAGCCAATAGGAGACGCCATAACTGTGACCCAAATCTTGCACAATCAGTGAATTTAATAATACTAGCAATAGCACTTAGCAATAGCACTTAGACTTGTATACCGCTTCACAGTGCTTTACAGCCCTCTCTAAGGGCTTTATAGAATCAGCATATTGCCCCTCCCCCCCAATAACATGGATCCTCATTTTACCAACCTCGGACGGATGGAAGGCTGAATCAACCTTGAGCATGGTGAGTTTCGAACAGCTGAACTGCTGGCTGCCGGCAGTTAGCAGAAGTAGCCACTAACCACTGCACCACCACTAATAATAATACTGGAATTCCATTTCAAGGCTGAGTTCAGCTTGGCTCCTGCTGAAGGTCCAAACAAGATATTATCGGTGAAAAAAGCAAATGACTACAAAATAAATTTCACAACAACACTTGGCTATCTTAAAGTTTTATGCATCCTTTGCATTAAAAGATCCACTTCTACCAGTGAGATACTTACTGAGAAAAGTACTACATGTATATTTAGTATCTGCCAAATAAGAACATTTTTGGCTTTGCAAACATCTTTTTTTTTTTATGAATAAGAATATAGTCTCCTTATTTTTTTCTAAAGGCCCTCAATCAGCTTTCCACTGAATTTATTGGGCTGCAGCCAGGCCTAGCTAGGCTTCGAGTAAAATGAGGCACGACCAGATGAATTGCATTACTTTACTGTTTAATAAATATAGCGCAGCAACGTCTGAAATAGCAATATGCGAATAACATATTGCACTTATTACACCATTATACTTATTTCAAAGCTTAAGGATGAGGTTTATGCCTTTTGTGCAATCTCACACAACCGATCTAATTGAACTTACTAGATAATAGTTGCAATGGAAACAATTGGCACCTTCACCAGCTAAAACAAGACGTTTGCGGGATAAACACCAGAAGGAAATTAATACAAGTAGTCCCTGACAATTGCAACTGAGCCTATAATTTCTGTTGCTAAGTGAGACATTTGTTTTGCCCCATTTTATGACCTTTCTTTAATAATAATAATAATAATAATAATAATAATAATAATAATAATAATAATAATAATAATAATAATAATAATAATAATAATAATAATAATAATAATAATAATAATAATAATAATAATAATAATAACAGTAATAGTAATAGTAATAGTAGTAATAATAACAACAACAGTAACAACAACAGTAACAGTAACAGTAACAACAACAACAACAACAACAACAACAACAACAACAACAATAATAATAATAATAATAATAATAATAATAATAATAATAATAATAATAATAATAATAATAATAATAATAATAATAATAATAATAATAATAATAATAATAATAATAGAGTTGGAAGGGACCTTGGAGGTCCTCTAGTCCAACCCCCTGCTCAGGCAGGAAACCCTATACCATTTCAGACAAATGGCTGTCCAGTCTCTTCTTAAAAACGTCCAGTGTTGGAGCATTCACAGCTTCTGGAGGCAACTTGTTCCACTGATTAATTGTTCTAACTGTCAGGAAATTTCTCCTTAGTTCTAGGTTGCTTCTCTCCTTGGTTAGTTTCCATCCGTTGCTTCTTGTCCTGCCTTCAGGCGCTTTGGAGAATAGCTTGACTCCCTCTTCTTTGTGGCAACCCTTGAGATATTGGAAGACTGCTATCATGTCACCCCTCGTCCTTCTCTTCATTAAACTAGACATACCCAATTCCAGCAACCGTTCCTTGTATGCTTTAGCCTCCAGTCCCCTAATCATCTTTGTTGCTCTTCTCTGTACTCTTTCTAGAGTCTCGCCACAGTTAAGTGAGTAACGTGGTTGTTAAGTGAATCTGATTTCCCTATTGGCTTTGCTTGTCAGAAGATCACAGAAGGGAATCACATGACCCCAGGGACACTACAGCCATCCTAAATATGAGTCAGTTGCCAACCGTCTGAATTTTGATCATTTGACCACGGGGATGTTGCAATGGTCGTAAGGCTGAAAAATGGTCATAAGTCACTTTTCTCAATGCCCTTGTAACTGTCAAGGCAATGATTTAAAAGCTAACCAGCTGATGTAATGTAAGATTTATGATGTAATGATGGGAATGACTCAGCAGGGTCTATGTCCCTTTAAGAGCCAGCAGGGTCTGTATCCCTTTAAGAGCCTTGTATAAAAGGGAAGGCTCCGCAGATGTGTGCTCTCTTCTGTTTCCTGTTGTAACTGCTGTGTGTTGGAGCCTTCTGTATTAAAAGGACTGTATGTGTTTGCTTTAGGCCTACTTTAAATAGGAAGCAAATTCAACATTGTTATTAAGGACTTTTTTTAAAAAAAAGTAAGCACCTTTCCTCTAAAGGAATATTTCCAAATTAACTCAACAGTTCACAAAATCTAATCATTAACGCAGACAGTAAACTAACAGGAATAACTGTTAAAGATGGTGATAAAGAGGAATAGTTGAAGCGTAAGGCCAAAATATAAATGATTGGAACCCTCAAATGTCATAAAAGAAGTACAGCTTTGGGAGTTCATCCCTGCAGTGACTAATTGAAAACAGAATTCAAGGTATTGCCTGAAATGTCCCAACAACTGCTTCTAGGTTTTAGGTGGCATCACAAGGATTAGGCAAAATTTGTATACTAAGAAGGTGCAAATGCGCATAAAAGGTTCTCTGAATTCTGCCAGTTTATTCAAACTGTATTCAAACTCCAAGAAAGGAAATTTTTGTAGTTCATTCTTCTTCTCAAATGCAACCATAAATTATATATACCCATATTTCTTGTTGTTATGTATTGAAAAGGTTGTGCTTATACTATGGGTTATGAATGAGATTAATGAGGAGTCTCAGTGCAGTAAACCTCCTTCACAGAAACAAGAGCTAAATTGTAATAAATCACAGATATATGTTCACAAATTTATGGGACAGGAAGATTTAGGAGGCTTCTGTATAGAGACACTATTCCAACACAAGAGAGAAAATTATGACTTTTAGTGGGGAAAGATTGGAAAAAAAACAGGGCACAGTGCACATTTAGAATGACTATTCCACTGTGGTGGAGCTGATAATTTTTCAAAACAATTTTTTAGCAAAAGCTTATATCAATACGTCGTTCAGCTGAAGACACAGACTTATACAACCCCACGAATGCAACTCCCCCTTTGTTAATCCAGATTAAAAAAAAATATATTCTCCAAGAAGAAGGGCTTAAAGTTGTATTTCAATCAGGTTGGAGAAGGAAAATGATGGAAGGCTGAACTGACAAGGAGTTCCATTTAACTTAAATTCAGGAGAAGAGGTTACGAGGCAAGGCTAAATGATAAAGCTAAACTTTATTAAAACCTCTGAAAGAGAATGTAGGGAAAGAGAGAGGGAGAGAGGGAGGGAGGGAGAGAGGGAGGGAAGGAGAGAAGAGAAGAGAAACGTCCACTTGTTTTTTCTGAATTTTTGCTCCTATAATTCTTTGCCTTCTTCAGATTCAACTCCCAACGGTTACCTTAAAGGCAGATGCCAAGAAGAATATTGACCAAATGCTGCAACAGAAAATGATTATCGGATTCACTCCAGTTCTTTCTACCTTCCTGCATCCCAGGATGCAGCTTACAAAATGGAAGTTTGTTTTCTCTGAAAGGAAAGAAATAAAATCTGATTTTAAATAAATATACTAAGAGGCAGGGATGAGCAGCATAATGGCCTAGAGGTAAAGACATTTGCCTCCCACTTGGAAGGTTGAGAGTTCAATCCTAGACAGTGGCAGATGTTTCTCTATCAGTGTGCAAAGAGAAAAAAAAACATCTGCATAGGTGTCAGGAAGGGCATCCAGCCAGTAAATGCTCAGCTCCATTCAGTCGTCCCAACCCTACCCCGAAGCAAGGGATTACAAAAACAAACAAACCTGTGGAGCAGGGATAAGACGTTACTTGCATCACATGATCACTAGGGTTACATTCCATTAGAACGATAAGTGTTAAAAAAGTTAAAAAGATCAGGGTGGTAGAGCCCACAGAAATAGGAAAAGAAGGGAAGGTTATGGTAGGACCAAAAAAGGTTGCTATTCATATTTTCATTTCTGCAAATCCAACCCATATCTTGGACCTGGCTTTGACTATGACCAGCATGTAATAACCTCTGGTTTTCATATGAGTTATATAAAGGTCAGTTTGCTATAGTGGTTAAAGTGCTGGCCTAGAAAACAGGGTTAGTGACTTCCAGTCCTACCTTAGGAATGAAAGCCAGCTGGGTGACTTTGGCCCAATCACCAGGAGATGGTGAATTCTAATCCTGCCTTAGGAACGAAAGCCAGCTGGGTGACTTTGGCCCAATCACCAGGAGATGGTGAGTTCTAGTCCTGCCTTAGGCATGAAAGCCAGCTGGGTGACTTTGGCCCAATCACCAGGAGACGGTGAGTTCTAGTCCTGCCTTAGGCATGAAAGCCAGCAGAGTGACTTTGGGCCAGTCCCGTTTTTTCAGCCCAACCCACCTCATAGGGTTATTGTGGAAAAATAAAAGAAGGAGAAAGACACTATGTATGTTCGCCGGCTTGCTTTACTTATTAAAGTAATAAAAGTGGGATAAAAATAAATCTAACTAAAATTTAAATGAAATACATAACCCATTAAAGGAATTTCAGCTTTTAACTAAGAAGGAAACAAAAGTGTGCAGGGATAAATCTACTATTTGGAGAATTTAGAATGAGCTTTCTAGTTGGGTGTAGCAGATGTTGCAAGTCCCTAAGCTCTATTCTAGCATTGATGATGTTACCTAGATGGGTAATGAAAGCTCAGAGAACACCAAGGACCCCACAGTTCAACCCTGAGCTGAAATATTCTCGTCCATTGGTATTTCTAACAAAAGCCTTTGTTATTTGTTGAAATAGCCACTAGCAGACACTAGCGGTATGAATTGCAAACTCTTTTTCTCTCTTGCTAAATCTATATATGCAGTTCTGTATCCAAGCTGTTATCAGGACCTTTCTAACCATTGGCTTGATCTTTCGAACCTATTTTATCTTTAATGTTAGGGTAAGTAACAAGTCACTTCAAGTAACCATAGTTTCCATTAACAGGTGGTAAATATTGCCCTCATTATACCATCCCAATTAATCCCACTTACCGTGCCCTATAGCCTGAAAGCTCTTCCAGATAATTATGAGATTAATTAATTTATGTCCTAAGAAATTAAAACAATTTTGTAAGAATATGTAAAAATAAATAAATCAGAAGAGTAGAATAAACTAGCATTTTGATTAAACTAATGTTATTTTTACACACACATATACCCACAGAGGGAGAGGGAGAGGGTGAGGGAGAGAGAGAAAGAGAAAGAGAGAGAGGTGAAAATGTATATGTGTATATGTGAATATGTGGTTGCTAAGCTTAGTGATATATTTTCACACTCTTGGTACTAATTAGGAAACAGGGAAAACATCCTTCAATCTTATTTGTGATTTACTTGGAGAAGTATTCTAAGAAGTCTAAATACTTCCTAGCCATGTCACCTTTCTTGACTTCAGTTCTTCATTTAATGATACATCCAATTATCCTTAGTATGTATAGTATGGTGTAGTCTATATGGAAGTCTAGAGTTGGGATCAAAACCATTTTGACCAAAACCAATATTGTATAGCTGATCTATTCCATAACATAATATAGAGTGTGTTTGCTTAGTGAGCAATGGAAGTAGAAACTAAGAAATGCAGTAATACTATTAAATATTGGTCATCACACATCTTACATGGGGACTAAGATAATCAATATCCTTGGGAACAATTTCTTTTGTGTTCACTCTGAATACTTTTGAAATTAAATGAAATCAACACATTCATAGAAAGGTGGCCTACCTCCAGTGACATCTATTTCCAAGAATATTTATTTTGTTTCTTGGTTCTATGATCATGGACAATCCACAATGCAACCAAACATGTAAACAAAACTCATCATCCTAGCCATGGTCTACCCACTGCAGGATGAAGGCCTCTTCTGCATGTTTCCAACCAATATGGTCCTGAGCTTTCTTTTGCCAACTGGGCCCACAATACTTGTTGATGCCATCGGTCCATCTTGTTTTAGGTCTCTTTCGTGGAGACCACTTTTTATCAAGTGGGATCCATTCTATGACTGCCTTAGTCCACCTGCCATCCATTCTTCTTGCTATGTAACCAGCCGATTTCCATTTCAATTCTTTTACAATTCTTTTACTATTCAATTTTTTTTACAATTCGTTTAAAATAAAGCTACAGCATTGAAATTAAAAACAACAACAATTAGCATATAGAGTTTGAATCCTATTTGTTAACGGCGAAGTTTCCCTAAGGCCAGCATGAAAACAAGATATTCACAAATTTTGCAGACCTTTCTGAAGAATTAGCCATTGTCTTAAAGAGTGAGTTGGGGACCTAAAGGAGGCTATATAATTAATGATGGAGCTTATTTGTTCAGAGAGCTTTCTGAAGGACCATGGACAGCTCAGCAAAACTGTGTGATGCATCTTCTGTAGAGGAGCAAATACGATTTTGGGGGGGGGAAATCATTGCCATACTTTTCCTCCAGAAGCCTTGATGGTAAGGCACTAATATAAGGAACCAGGAAAGACCTTAAAACAGATGCCCTGGGACTTCTAAAAGTCACAGATACCTTAAAACTGGTGAGGAAGGTTTGTTACCCACGTCATTGTGTTTGCCGTACATCTGTAAAGCATCTCTTCAAATGCTTTGCGTAACCTTCCTAAAAAAAACCTTATGAATGTAAACGTAGGCAGAGCTCAATTTTACAAAGAACTAAGAGCTTCTAAGAAGCTTTTTAGCAAACAAAGCATTCTCTTAGGAGATGGCGAAGCCTTTCTCTCTTTTATTCCTTCTTCTAGCTACCAAGTACTAGAGTCAATTTATTCATTCTAGTGATTAAAAAGACTGAAATGCAAGTCCAAGTAACATAAGGTCAGGCTGTGGAATCTGAGTTTTTATTATTATTATTTTTTTACCTATCCTGTGATCTTTCCCTTCCCTCTCTGCTTAGGTCGAAGTTTTCAAGTTGAGGGCATAACTTTAAAGAGTGCTGCTGATTTAAATTTGGAAAAAAATAACTCTTCCCCAGTTCACCAATAATTTGAGAAATCCTTTCAAACTATGGATCCTTTCAAATCGCACTCAGCAGACAATGGCCTGCTGACATCACGAAGTTTTAAAACTTTGTGGTAATTGCTTTCTATCATTTCCAGTGGAAATTGCCTTGATTCTAACACAAATTTCTCTTCTCTCCAGTAGGAACTTTTGGGGAGAAATCATATCTTTTACACTCCATCCTTTCTTTCCAAATCATGGTAATATAACAATGGTAATTGGAGATGTGAGGGGGGGAAATGGTATTGCTGGTTGTTAACTTCTCTGAATATTTTCAGTTTGTGAGATGATAACACTGCATTAATCCCTAACATTTAAAGCTTGTTAGGCTAAGAAAAAAAACAAAAAACAAAAACAGCTGCATGTATATGTTATAGCCAGAGAACTCTAGCCCTTAAGCTAATCTCATAAAAATTTCAGTCATTTCATTTTATTTGTATTTAATAGCTTATATTAATGTTTATTTTTGGAGTCCAGTGGAAGCAACAGGGAGAAGGTATTATGCACACCGTAGCATCAATAGGATCTTATTTGCTAATTTCTTTCTTAGGGATTAGATAAGTGAGTTCATGGTGTGTTGGGGTCCTCTGGTTGATAGAGATTCTCCTCCTTCTTTCCTTTTCCTTCCTTCCTTCCTTCCTTCCACCCTCCCTCCCTCCCTTCCTGAATGGAGAATTTCGCTGAAATTCTTTAAATAATAATAATAATAATAATAATAATAATAATAATAATAATAATAATAATAATAATAATAATAATAATAATAATAATAATAATAATAATAATAATAATAATAATAATAATAATAATAATCGAGTCCTTGGCAAGGACTCGATAGGTAGACAAAATGCCAAATCCAGTCTGAACATCTGGCTGACTGTGCGATGATCCATAATACTAATACTAATACTAATACTAATACTAATACTACTAATACTAATACTAATACTAATACTAATACTAATACTAATACTAATACTAATAATAATAATAATAATAATAATAATAATAATAATAATAATAATAATAATAATAATAATAATAATAATAATAATAATAAAGTTGGAAGGGACACTTGGAGGTCATCTAGTCCAACCCTTGCTCAGGCAGGAAACCTATAACCATTTTCAGACAAATGGCTGTCCAGTTTCTTCTTAAAACTTTCCAGTGTTGGAGCATTCCCACTTCTGGAGGCAGGTTGTTCCACTGGTTAATTGTTCTACTGTCTGGAAGTTTTCTCTCCTTAGTTCTTAGGTTGCTTCTCCTCCTTGATTAGTTTTCCATCCGTTGCTTCTTGTCCTGCCTTCAGGCGCTTTGGAGAACAGCTTGACTCCCTCTTCTATGTGGCAGCCCCTGAGATATTGGAACACTGCTATCATGACCCCCTCATCCTTCTCTTCATTAAACTACACATACCCAATTCCAGCAAACGTTATCCTTATATGCTTTAGCCCTCCAGTCCCTGAGCATCTTTTTTGCTCTTCTCTGTACTCTCCAAGTCTCAACATCTTTTTTACATCGTGGTGACCAAAACTGGATGCAGTATTCCACGTGTGGACTACCAAGGCATTGTAAGGGTATAACACTTCATGTGATATTGATTCTACCTTCTTCCCTATGAGACTCGAATAGATAACATCCTCTCCCTTTCAAAAGTATATGAGTGTCCCACAGCTGTCTATTTCACACCTGGAAAGCAAAGAAACACATTCTCTGCATCATAATTCTCTTCTATCCTTCTGAGGTCAGTACAATGATGACCCATATTGTTGGGGCAATCGCTGACTCTCTTAACACGTAGAGAGTGCTATAAAGCACTATGAGCGGAACTATAATTCCTAAGTGCTTTGACGAATGAAGGCTAATTACGTGTCTAGGATAATGTTGCACGATTCAATCTGGGTCATTCATGGACTAGAGGTTTCGCTCCAGCTTCGGACTCATGCTGAGCCCTCTCAGGATTTCTCTCTAGCAAGTGTGTGCTTGTCTCTGTGTGACTTTTATAGTGCTTGTTGTTGTCAGTGCGTTTTGATGTTGATTGGGGTGTGCACGTCTTCCTTCCGCTATCCTTACCACTTTCTAGAACGGGGAGATCGATTGAGAACATCCTGTCATCAGCTATCACAGTCTGTTTGGAATCATCACTGCTTCAGACCAGGAAGGCGGGCAGAGAGTGTGAGGATGGCTTAAAGATCATTGGCAGTTCCCTCCCTCCCATCCAGGACATAGCACATAAGCGTTGCTTGAGGCAGGGTCCGTAGAAAATTTTTTTTTTTTATCTGGTACTTTACACGTCCTGCTTCACGACCTGTTTTTCCTTGTTCCTTCTGGCGGAGGCCCGTGTATCCGCACAGAACATCCAATTCAGCCACAGTTTTGTCCATACAGTATAACCTGTGTGAACTCTCAGCTTCCCTTCCATTATAATTCAAGAGGACAGTGTTTACAATAGTCATATGTTTAGGTTATGTTAGGGGTGTGGTCTCTACATATTTTGTATATAGTTGATTATATGTTGTTACATATATGTTTGGGTTGTGTGTGTGTATGTGTTCACTTTGAGAGCTGGCAACTAATTTTCTTTTTTGATGTTGTCATTGTGGCCAACCATAAAACAATGACAATAAAGGTTATCTTATCTTATCTTATCTTATCTTATCTTATCTATCTTATCTTATCTTTCTTAATCTTATCTTATCTTATCTTATCTTATCGTATCTTTATCTTATCTTATCTTTCTTATCTTATCTTACTATCTTATCTTATTTACTTATCTATCTATCTCATCCCATCTCATCTCATCTCATCTCATCTTATCTATCTGATTGGGTTGTGTGAAACAAGCACAGAACAAGTGCACACACTCTGCTAGAGAGAAGTTCACTGAAGATGGCTCCGCACTATCCAAAGCTTGGAAGACAAACTTTGGTCCAGGTGTGTACCAACCCAGATGGGATCCTTTAAGTGCTCTTGCTATTGCCATTAACTAATGTGAGATCCTGTTCAGCAGGTTGGTTTGCCAGTTAGCCTTAGAATGTGTTTTGCAACGCAACTACAAGATACAAAAAGAAGAAGGAAAGGAAGAAATGAATCTATTGGCTTGCTTTAAATTAGATTATCTAAGAATAGGTGAATTATTGACTTTTACATTTATTTTTACAGACCCTAAGGAGCTAGAATCTGAATGCAGTACTTCATCCTAGTTATTTTGTTGCGTAGGTTGCTGATTTGTTTGAATCACTTAAGACACTTGTGGGAAGCATTTGAGTTGAATTTCTTCCCCCTCACTTCTATGAGCCCTTACCGATTTAGATAAATTATGCCAAATATTTTTTGTCAAATAATTAAGTCTTGGCAGTTTACAGACAACATAAACCTAACAAAATAAAAGACTAGAAAGAAAAATGTATATATAAAATGAGAAAAGAAAAAAAAGAATAAAAAAAAGAATAAAGAGAAAGAGACTATAAGAATATAATAAAAAAAAACTCAATATAAAGGTGTAACTTCCTCAACAAGTATAACAGTTTTAACAGTTTTGCTGCTTTCTTTTATAATACAACAAGATGATCTCTCATCGTATCACATTTCCTGCTTCTACAGACAGTCCGTACAACTATGTCATTCAGGCATGGTCAGAAAAGCCATTAAAAAATGCCATGTATTTAACCTTGATGAATAAACAACTTCATGTCCTTTCCTTTCCTTTACAATTTTAATCTCTAACCCAGGGTAGCAACCTTGGCTCTTTATGACTCGTGTACTTCACTCCCGAGTTCAAGAGCCAAGCTATGGCTGGCTCAGGAATTCTGGAATTAAAGTCCACGAGGTCTAAAGATGCAAGGTTGCCTACCACTGCTCTAACCCTTTCCAATAGGACTTGATGTACTTCTCTATTCTTTGTTCATTTCAAGTGTATTGTCAAAATGTTTAACCAGATCTCTTTCAGAGCATACAAAAAAATCTTCAATTGTTACCGTACCTACAAGATTATTCATTCCAGAGGGGTATCCAATACATCTGTTGTTCTTCATGTAGCTAATATATTTTCTTATAGCCTTCAGTTTCTACACATAATAACATGAAAATGTAGTTTCCTATGAAAAGAGTCTGATATTCCTGCAGTTTGTGGCCACATTCCGCTTAGAAAGAAGAAGTTTTTCAAGAGAAAATGAACATTTTTTTTTTTTTACTTTAAGGGGACTATATGGAAAAGTTGTTCCATGCATGACCCAAGTAGCTCCTATAGGTATAAATCAGGGGTCTTCAAACTGGCTGAGGGAATTCGGGAGTTGAAGTCCACAAGTTTAAAAGCCAGGTTTGAAGACCCCTGCTCATAAATCCTTGCCAACCATTGCTGGTTGCGTTCTGTCCCAATCTCTATTGATCATTTGGGTCCTCTTAGCCAGGTCATGTCAAACTGCCAGCCGTTGGGCCGGATGTGTCACACCGAAACTGCGCGCGCACTGTCCCATGGCTGGCAATGGGGAAAAGTCCCGATACATCGCGCGACATCACGGAGTCGCGTTTGACATGCCTGGCTTAGGCTACTTCCCATGAGCTTCTTTTTCTAGTAAGTATCCAGTAGATATGGTGGTCTGCTGCTCTCTGGAAAGGAAACAAATCATGAAAGCATCAGGAACAATGCAAAGTGACTGCTCTGGAGCCCAGTGAGTTTCTCAGATTTAAACCCACCAAGCAATTTTGTCGTAATCCATTCAAGGAGAACTCAACCCAGAAAGCTTTCCTCAATTAGCTCTTTGATGCCACAGTACAAACTTTGATTTCTACCCCAAGTATCACCAATAATTGTTTTTCTACAGTTGTCTTCTTTGTCTTCAGGTTGGGTTATGTTAATGTGATAATTTTAGCCCTGCTAACTTCCAAGCCCCACAACTTCTATGTTCTCCAACTGATGTACAGCTACTAAAGTGAGACTTAGAATTGTAACTGGTAGGAGAAATGGTAAATTTCTGAAATTTTTTTTTTTTTGTTTTTTAGGCGACACCATAAGTGATAACTGACTATAACTATATACTTTAAACCTATGTGTGTATATATGTTAGTGGTATTATGTGAATATGGTTTTTATATACAATAACCCCCAACAACACAACAACAATACGAATAACAATACTAACAATAACAATAAAAAATAACAATACATAACAATAACAATAACAATAACAATCACAATAACAATAACAATAACAATGAACATAACAATAACATAAAAATAACAATATAAAGTTGGAGGGACCTTGGTAGGTCATTCGGTCCATACCCCCTGCTCAGGCAGGAACCCTATACCATTTCAGAACGAAATGGCCGTACCAGTCTCTTCTTAAAAAACTTCCAGTGTTGGAGCATTCACTCGCTTCTGGAGGCAGGTTGTTCCCTTGGTTATTTGTTCTAACTGTCATGAAATTCCTCCTTAGTTCTAAGGTTGCTTCTCTCCCTTGATTAGTTTCCATCAGTTGCTTCTTGTCCTGCCTTCTGGTGCCTTTGGAAATAGGTTGACGCCCCCCTCTTTCTTGTGGCAGCCCCTGAGATATTGGACACTGCTATCTGTCCCCCCTCGTCCTTCTTTTCATTAACACTAGACATATGTGTGTGTGTGTGTGTGTGTGTTGTATTCCGTCTCTTAGATAAGTGTCTGTCATTTCATTCTTCCGTGAAATCAGATTTCTCTATCATGTTTAGCTAATGATGGGATGTAAGATACAAGCTTGAAACCTTGTCACAAATAGGTGCCCACTACTGAATGGAGCACTAATTACAATGTTGTTTCCTCTTGATATTATCCACTTTCCAAGCCTATTCTGTCTTTCTTTAAGAAGCCATAATATTTTTGGTTCCTCTCACCTGAATTTCTGTATTTCACATTTGCCACAAATTCACGGTTTACAACACATCAAATATAAAAGAGAGCTTCTCCTGCCAATTTCTGACGGAAAATAAATAAGAGTGATTTAACTACTTGGTTAGGTTTAGTCCGACCTCCAAATCGACGTGATTTCACTGAAGGTCGTGGCAACAATATGGAAGTATTTTTTTTTTCCTTCGGGGCCTCCTTCTCTGTCTTTTAAAATTCCAATCCCTTGTCCTGAGTTCCCCTGTTTTTAGTCTGTTAAATTTTAGTTGAGGCAATCAATGTTGTTATTATTTTTTTGTCTTCTATATCACAGCAAGTGATTATTTTTTTTTTTAATGTCTGGAACCAGGAGGAAAGAGCTTATGAAGACGTGAGTGACTCTCCCATCTGATTAATGGCTAAATTTAGTTTTGTGGGTTTGAAAAACCATCAGTCCCTTTTGTAAAAGTCTAAAACATTGTTTCTCATTTTGCTTTAACGTTGGCTTACAAGGCTAAAATTTAATTTTAATTGAGAGAAGCGGTTTGATTGTGTATGCAACCAAGGCACAATATCTATTTTGACAAAAACATTAAGAATCTGACAAACTACAGTTTGATTTGTGGGCATCAAATTCCCCTTGGCCTAAATTTCATGCTGTACTAAAGAAGGCAATATCCCACCAAGAAATTATCCGTGAGTCACTTTCCCTTTTAAATGGATGATATAAGGATGACTATGCTTTTTTTTTTTTTGCTGGCTCAGCATTTGCTCCCCTTTCTGTGCATACAGAGAGCTTCTTAAAAGCCTTCTTTGCTTTCGTATGTGTAATGTGGGTTGTTTATCCTGAATTTTCCACAGTATGACTTAATGATTAAACTTGGCTGGTTTTAAGGGAATTTAGACAGGGGGGGGGGTTCTCTTTCTTAGGGGCTACCCCAGAGGTATTTATCTGACCTCTTGGAAATGATACATTAAAAGAGAGAAAACATGGCTTGCTCCAGATAAGTATTCTGCATCTTATTGGAAACAGGTAGGTGAGAACTCTGGTCTTCTGTGCAAGGCTAGGATTTAGGGAAATAAGGCTGGAAAAGTATATAGATTTAAAAGTATTCTTAAGGAAGACCGCGGTTTGAAAGTTTTATACAGTGTTCTGATATTTAAGGGGCTGCCACTAAGAGAGGGTTTCAACTCTTTTTTCCAGAGCCCAGAAGGCAAAACAAAAACAATGGATGTAAATAATCAAGGAGAGAAGCACCTAGAACTAAGAAGAAATTTCGTAAACATGAGAACAATGAACCATGGAATGCTTGCCTTACAGAGTTGTGGGTAATTCATCACTGGAGATTTTAAGAAGAAACGGGACAGCATTTGTCTGAATGGTATAGGGTCTTCCTCCCACTTGAAGCAGGGGTTTGGACTGGAAGGCTTCCAGGTCCCTTCCAATTTTGTATTCTGTTACTTCTCTGTCTCAGTTCTTGTGTTATAGATTAATTGCTATAGTTTACATTCTGCTTGTCTATAAATGGTAGCCTACAACTTAGGCAGTTGTTCTGTAAATAATGCTGATTCTCTTTCTTGGTGTTGGTCTCTGGTTGAAAGAATGTTAACACATCAAAATTAGAAAGGCCATAGTCAAATCCAGATTCAGTTTATCATATGTTGTAGTCTTGCAAATATGTGAAAACGTACTGGATAAGATACAAGACAGATGCCAAAATTGTAGATACAATATTAATGAAAACTGAAGCTTTCTTTTAAGTTTGTGGACACGTCGATTGAAAAACAATTTGGGGTGCTATGCTTCCCAGGGTGATGGCTTCGCAGATTGTACTTGCCAAAGTAACTGGAATGAAAGAGATGCCCGCTGTCGAAGATGGATTTTGAAATTGACTGAATGGGCAGAGTATGGCAAAATTACTGCTTTGATTAGAGAGAATGTACTAAGACCGTTTAAAAAGAGACTGGAAACTGTTTGTGAACTTCTACATGCTAAATATATAACAGATGTTTTAACAGAGGGATTTGAAGATGATGTAATGTTTAGCTCAACTGTTGAACTGCTTTTGTTTTTCTTTACATACATAAATTAATCATACATGCGTGTGTGGGGTTCCATGTGTGTGTGTGTGTGTGTGTGTGTGTGTGTAAAAGGGGATGAGAATTTATTGCTTTTTTCTTTTCTTTTCAGCACCAGCCAGGGTGGATCCTTCACATTAAATGTTTAAATTTACTGACCACTTTTCCCGTTTTTTGTATCACTATTTTTTTTTCTTTTTGGGTTGTTGTTAGGTTTAACGTACGCTTTTTCTTTCTTTTTCATTTTTGTTTGTTTGTTTGTTCTACTGTTTTGTATTTTTATTTCTATGATAAAAGCAATATTTTTTTAAAAAAAAAATGAATTAAAGAACGCTAGTTTATTATTCTACTCTTTTGTGTCCTAGTGCTATATGGCAAGTTTATTTTGTCTTTCTTTTTAAAAAGAAGAAAAAAAAAATCAAAAGCATAGCGTAGAAGAGTGTACACTTCCATTACGTGAATAATGAACAATACACAAAAGTTTGTATTTAATATTTAATGCGAGGTTCAAATTACAGTGGCCTCTGCATGGAGCAATCGGACTTCCAGTGCTTGGGGTTCACTGATAACAAGGTATTAGTTCTCTGTGCTAAGTTCTTAACAAAGCTCCCTTTCCATTTCTCTCCAGGCTATATTTCTTTTCTGGCCCTTAACACAGAGCAGTGCTTAAATTGAAGTGCTGCTACGGACTGATATTTTCCTGCTGAGTTTATCTCAGCAATTTTCATTTTGACCAGTTAAGTGAAAAGAAACCAAGGCGTGAGCTTTCTGAATTACAAAGGCTGGGAGTCTCGCTCAAGGTTTTGGGCAATCCTTCCTTGTGTATTGATTAAAAAAAGGGCCTATCGGGCCGAAGTGTCTTCTCAACTTCAGATTGTAAGGGACAGTCGAGACCTCCTTTCCCCGCCCCCCCCCCCCCCAACCCCCCCCCACCCTCTCCCCCCCCCCCGCCCCCCCCATCCCTCCCTCCCCCCACCCCCCCCCCCCCACCCCTCCCCCCCCCCCCCCCCCCCCCCCCCTCCCCCCCACCCCCCCCCCCCCCGACCCATTCCCATTCCCCCCCCCCCCCCCCCCTCCCACCCCCCCCCCCTCCCCCCCCCCCCCCCCCCCCCCCCCCCGCGCCCCCCCCCCCCCCCCCCCCCCCCCTCCCCCCCCCCCCCCCCCCCCCCCCACCCGCCCCCCCTCCCCCCACCCCCTCTCCCGCCCCCCCCCCCCCCCCCCCCCCCCTCCCCCTCCCCCCCCCCCCCCCCCCCCCCTCCCCCCCCCCCCCCCCCCCCCCCCCCCCCCCCCCCCCCCCCCCCCCCCCCCCCCCCCCCCCCCCCCCCCCCCCCCCCCCTCCCCCCCCACCCCCCCCCCCCTCCCCCCCCCCCCCCCCCCCCCTCCCCGCACCCCCCCCCCCCCGCCCCACCCCCCTCCCCTCCCCCCCCCCCCCCCCCCCCCACCCCCCTCCCCTCCCTCCCCCCGCCACCCCCCCCCCGCCCCCCCCCCCCCCTCCCCCCCCCCCCCCCCCCCCCCTCCCCCCCCCCCCGCCGCCCCCCCCCCCCCCCCCCCCCCCCCGCCTCCCGCCCCCCCCCCCCCCCCCGCCCACCCCCCCACCCCCCCCCCCCCACCCCCCCCCCCCCCCCGCCCGCCTGTCCCCCCCCCCCCCCCCACCCCCCCCCCCCCCCCCCCCCCCCCCCCCCCCCCCCTCCCCTCCCGCCCCCCCCCCCGCCCCCAAGTCCCCCCCCCCCCCCCTCCCCCCCCCCCCCCCCCCCCCTCCCCCCCCCCCCCCCCCCCCCCCCCTCCACCCCCCCTTCTTTTTTTTTGCTCTTGTCTTCACATTCTCTGCATTTCTCAGTGACAGAGATCTGGGCTTCAGAAAACATTTGCCGTGTTATGGTGCAGTTTCCGCTAAAGTCCGTATCAAAAATATTTTTTGTGGTGGGTTTAAAAAAAAAGGGTTGGTTTTGCACATCTGTGAAAGATATAGTCATTTCTGGATCAGCCACCCTTTGCTTCATTTTAAAGAAGAAGAAGAAGAAAGTCTTTCAAAATGTTCAGCTCCTGGTTTATGTCCCTTCCCTAAATACCATATGTCAAGTATGATGAAACAGCACCAGATAAACCTTCATTTCAATGGCCACTCAATAGACGCCTTATATTCAGCTGCTATTCCATCGTCTGTCCTTCGTACAGAGTATCTCTGTAATATTTCCTTTATCCTGTTTCAGTTTGAAATCTAACTTTTCAACCCCTTCCTCCTCTCCCTTCCTCTTTTCCTCCCTCCGCTCGCTCTCTCCCTTCTTCCTCCTTCCTTCCTTCCTCCCCCCTCTCTCTGTCTCAGACACACACACACGCACAAACTCATACATACACACAGAAAGAAAGAGATAGAGAGAGAGAGGAGAGGAGGAGGGACGAGACAGAGAGATAGCAGAAAGGATATGAGCATGTTTGGGATCTTCTTCACAACTTGGTCTCCAGGAAGAAAAAGAGGGGAAAACACATCAGTGCGAGACACAGCACTTTTAAAGTACTCTGACATAATATGAGGACCAACAACCCTCAACTGCATTTAGTGAAGAGGCACGAGACTAGTTCAGTTTTAAGACGGATATAGCTTTATAAGACCATCCTGCAAAATTCTTGGTATCAGGAAAGACACCTAGAGAAAGCTTAAAAAAACCCTCTAAACTAACTGAATACTTCCATTAATGGGATTTGGAGCTATTCCTCTTTGTAAGATGGGAAATAGTTTCAGCAGGTGGACTTCTTATAATATAATAATACATACTAATATAATATAATAATAATAATAATAATATAATAAGTAATATATAATCATATAATTAATATCAGAATAATAATAATAATAATAATAATAATATAATAATAATAGAATAATAATAATACGTTGGAAGGGACCTTGGAGGTCATCTAGTCTCAACCCCCCTGCTCAGGCAGGAAACCCTATACATTCATACACATGCTGTCCAACTTTGTTTTTATAAGCCTTGTTAAATCAACTCTTATGAGAATCTTGAATGATAAGAATGTGGTTTAGTTTTTAGATGTATCCTGCTCTATAGAGTTGTGCCATCTGGCGATTCTAGCTGAAAAACTCACAAGGTTTTTCTGCTCCCCTAACTAGTCGAAGCCAGAAATCTTGAAAGGTCCTGAGACCGTGCCCTTTAGAGTTGGCTAAGAATTAGCTCGCCAGTTGCTTATTGCAACAACAACAAGAGACACAAGGAGAACAGTTAGCAGAGGAAAGGGAGATGATCGCATTGATTTTGTAATGAATTTCCCATTTCCAATGAGCTGCTTTCAAAGAGGAAAAACAAAACGGGAGGCAGATTTATGATTAACCTTATGAAAGCGCAACCCGAACTAATACAGCATGGAAGTATTTCCCCTATGAACACCTGTGGGATTCAAGATTAGAGGTGGGGGGGTTGGGGGAAGGGGGGAAGGCAGAATATGGAGTGTACAGTGATGTGTACAATTACTGGCTTATAAATGGAAAGGAAATTGTATGGGAGGATAACTTTTCTCTGATACAGAACCAGGGGCACTTAATAGCCTGTGTAGCAGCGATTCCGAAAAGGAAACACATTTCACATGCATGTTTACCGGTGGGATTTGCTGCTACACTTTTGTTGTTACGTCACCACTTGGATACTTTAAAGAGTATTAGACTAAAAATCAATGGAGGTAAAGCTTATACCTGGCTGATATCCGCATTGCTGTACATAATGTTCTGCCTCAAAGGCTTGTGTGCCTCTTAATACTAGTCGCTGGGAACAATGAATCCCAACTACCGCTTATTTATTTATTTATATTTATTATTTATTTATTTATTTGGGGGGAGTTCATAAGCATCTGAGTTGGCCACCAGGAACAGATGTTGACTATATAGACCTTTTGTTCTGTCTTACTTTGTTGCAAGTTAATGACCAACACACAAGAAGTCTTTTTGATCATTGCATGACCAGATTCTACAACGGTCAGGTAGTCCTCAACTTACTTACAATTGGGACCTGAATTCTGTTGCTAAGCAGCAGTTGTTGGTAAGTATGCCATATTTTACAAAACCTTCTCTTTTATAAGCAAATCACTGCAGTTCTTAAGTGAATTGTCCAGGCCTGTCCAACTGCCGGCCCATGGGCCAGATTGCATCACGTCCAAACTGCACCCCCCCATTTGCCGCATGGGGGAAAAGTCATGATACATTGTCGATATCATGTGAACTTCGCAGTTTGACATGCCCTTGTAGTCCTTAATCAAATCCAACTCTCTCTCTCTCTCTCTCTCTTCTCTCACACACACACACACACACACACACACACACACTACACAGCAACGTTGACTTTGCTTGTCGTAAGCCTGTTGGAAGATGTGCAAATTGTGATCACATGAACCCGAAAACCCCACAGCCATTGTCAAGCCAGTTGCCACGTACCCAAATTTTGGTCTGTTACCATGGGGATGAATGCAATGGTGTTTAAATAGGAGGACTGGTTTAGTCCCCTTACAATTTTGATGGTTGCTAAACAATGCTAGTTCAGACTCCTGTAACACTAGACATCTTCCCTAAAATGACAATACAATAAGTTTATCTCCAACAGATAGCACTAACAAAGCCCTTAGATTTATGTATGCTTCACAAGTGCTTTACGCCCTCTCTAACAGTTTTACAGAGTCACATATTGCCCAACAATCTGGGTCCTCATTTACCGACCATCGGAGATAGAAGTTGTAAGTCCGTACAATAGCATTACTGTAGACATATACTGCGCTCACAGTGCTTTACAGCCTCCCTAACCGTTTTAACGAGCATCCTGTTGCCCCAACAATCGGGTCCTTCATTTTACTGACCTCGTAAGACGGAAGGCTGAGCAACCTTGAGCTGGTGAGAATCAACTGCTGAACTGCTGGCAGCCGGCAAGTCCAGCAAATTAGCCTGCAGGTACTCCCTTCATTACCCTGTGCACCCCACGGCTCTTGCTGATAGAATACTACAAGAATGCTAGACTTTAGTGACTCATTTGCAGAGTGTAAATAATATACTTCACTCATTAGGTTTGATCGCGTAAAGAAGCTTGTCCATACACAGCGAAGAAGCAGTGTGTGTCTCCAGTGTGTGGCAGTCTACAATCATCTGTGTCTTCGGTGAACCACAATTAATTAAAAACAAACAAAAAAACCAAAACGGGCATAGGTAATCATATTGTTTCCCTTCTTAGGGGATTACAGAATGCTTCTTGCTCCTTGAGGATGAATCAAGCTGACTTAGAGAAACAGGATCTACAGCCGAGGAGAACAATTGAAAAATGCAGCTCTTCCTGCTTATGTTTACCCTTTGAAATGAAAAATGATCATCTAAGAGTACAGAACCTTGGAGCGCTCTGCTCTGCAGAGAGGAGGTTTTCTTGGAAACCGTGACTGATTCAGTTGCTAAAATAAGTCAGGTGCGGTTGAAAAGGACTAGTGAACTCTGAAACTTAGCAAGACTCATAGTGAATCATATACTCCGTGGTTTAAAGTTTATGCTGTACAGATGTTCATGCCAGCTTGAGGACCTAAATTAAGATTAAATGAGGAGAGAGGGGGGGGGGAGTAGGGAGGGAGGGAGCAGACGAGGAGAGAGAGAGGGGGAGAGAGAGGGAGGGAGAGAGAGAGAGAAGGAGAAGGGAGGAAGAGAGATAGATGATAGACGACAGACAGACAAGACAGACAGACCGACGACGACCAGAACAGACAGACAGACGACAGACAACACGACAGACAGGACAGACAGACGACACGACAACATATAGATAGATAGATAGATAATTAGATGATAGATAGATGATAGAAGATAGATAGATAGATAGATAGATATATAGATAGATAGATAATATATAGATAGATAGATAATAGATACAGAGGGCTTTTTTTCTCATAGAACGCTCAGAACGGAGTTCCCGGCACCTTTTTGGATGGAACCTTGTAGGGTAGGCAAAGTGGGTTTTATGACATGTGTGAGTTCCTGGCACCTTTTCGTTTTTACAAAAAAATCACTGGATGGATAATAGATAGATAATAGATAGATATAGATAGATAGATAGATAGATAGATAATATAATAGATAGATGATAGATAGATAATAGATAGTAGATAATAGATAGATGATAGATAGATAATAAATAGAGGGTGAGTATGTAGTAGTAGGTAGGTAGTAGGTAGGTAGTAGTAGAGGTAGGTAGGTAGGTAGGTAGGTAGGTAGATAGATAGATAGATAGATAGTTAGATAGATAGATAGATAGATAGATAGATAGATAGATAGATAGATAGATAGATAGATAGATAGATAGATAGATAGATAGATAGATAGATAGATAGATGAGAGAGAGAGAGAGATGAGAGAGAGAGAGGACACAGAATGATAGATGAGAGAGAGAAGATAGACATAGAGACAAACAGATAGATGATAGACAGAGAAACTAATATTTAAACTAATACAGAAAGCAGAACATCTTACTTTGGAGAAATACATGCTAAGCCAACATCAGAATCAAAGCTAATAAAAGAGAATCAGTATCTCAATATAGTAATTCCAAAAACCTTCCATGGGAACTCTTGTGAAGTCTACTTGCATATCACTATTTCAGGGCCATACCATGCCCCAAGGAACTGCCAACATTATCAGAAAGGTCATATAACAAAAGCAGCCCTATTTCAAGATAATTTATTAACAATTAAAATAGAAGAGAAAAGCTTAAGCGGTCATGCAAATATTAATTAATACAAACAGCTCCTTTAACACTCATCCATCTCATGAAAGATAGCAAATTATTTCTATCAGAAACATCTGACACAATTTCAACCCAATCATTAACTCATACCGGTTGCTGTCCTTTCCTTCCAAGCCATGTATACAGAGAGCCATACTATAATTTTCAGTAGGTTGGGGACATTTGCTTTGACATTCTATATTTAAAAACAGAACAAACGAAACATATGTTTTTGTTCTTCCAGAAATGTTTGTTGCAAAAGAACATTTCATAAGGCTGGACTAATATTAAATAACAAGTCAGTTAAGCAATCTATTATGTGTGAAGCAATGAAAATGGCATTTTTATTAGCATATGTAGGATTCAGTCTCTCTGTGTGCAGAGACTAAGTCATGGAAAGCAATCTCCATAGGATATAATGCTGTTAGACCAGGGGTCTTCAAACTTGGCCCTTTGATGACTTGTGGACTTCAACTCCCAGAATTCCTCAACCAGGCACGCTGGCTGAGGAATTCTGGGAGTTGAAGTCCACAAGTCATCAAAGGGCCAAGTTTGAAGACCCCTGTGTTAGACCTTTGAGGTAGATCAAGTCAACAAGGATTCCTGGAATGCAGTTGGTTGCTGGGTGGTTAGAATAAAAAACAGAATTTTGAAATCCAAGTTTCTGTCTCGTACTAAATAAAATCGAAGTGTGGTTACCCCACACTTCCCTCTTTCTCAAGAGAGATATTTTGAGAAACAGATCTTAATCTCTTAATCTCATCCATAAATCCTTCCTTAGTGCTTTATTTCTTCCTTCCCCAAGGTCAGTTCTCCATCTTGATGCATGTCTGTTCTTTCCTGGACCATGGAGTTTGAGTAGCTTGGACTCAAGTAAGAGAACAAAAGAGATCGGAACATGCTTCCACCTTAATTACACTGCCAGTTGTTGTTTCTAATGACACTGCTGTCAATTGCAGTCTTTCCCTCTACAAACTTTGGAGGGTGAGTGAGCACAATTAGCAGCTGTTTTCCCAAGATCTTTCTAGTGTTACAAATCTCTGCTCTAGCTCTCATCATGGTTAGTCACTGACCATTTATCTCGGAATATCTGAAAAGAGGTAATAATGACATTCACACAACAAGGGGTTTTTAAGAGACGATCACACTAATCTGGAACTCTTCAATGCATGTTGTTGAGTGGATCATTTGAACTTGAGCATTGTGGTGAATTCCTGCCCTGGGTCATAGATTTTAGTTTAGTTTTCCAGTTCCAATGATAACAAGCACACTTCATTCAAGGTTTGAATCATTTTTTCCCCCTCTAAGAGTATATAAATCAAAAATTTTGTAACTCATCCCACCACAGCCTCGGGAGTCTAAATGATGAATTATGGGAATAGGAAAATTATAGGCAATTTGTGTTAGTGGCAGTCTTGTTTCTATGGTGGTGGGGAAAAAAAGATGCCTATAATTTGTAGCCTTGGTAACCAGAACTTTGAGGGTCAGCCCCACAAAATGCTCAGATTTTAGTGAGCAAGAATAAACATACTTGCTCACATGCATACACACAGAGAGAAAGCAATGGAGTGAGATTATATTACTACTATTTTTTTTTGCTAGAGAGGAAAAAAAGGTATATGAGGAACAATTGCCTATTTGGTCACAATGTTCACTGTCAACAACAACAACAACAACAACAACAACAACAACAACAACAACAACAACAACAACAACAACAACAACAATAACAATAATAATAATAATAATAATAATAATAATAATAATAATAATAATAATAATAATAATAATAATAATAATAATAATAATAATAATAGAGTTGGAAGGGACCTTGGAGGTCTTCTAATCCAACCCCCTGCTCAGGCAGGAAACCCTATACTATTTCAGACAAATGGCTGTCCAGTCTCTTCTTAAAAACCTCCAGTGTCGGAGCATTCACAGCAGGTTGTTCCACTGATTAATTGTTCTCACTGTCAGGAAATTTCTCCTCAGTTCTAGGTTGCTTCTCTCCTTGATTAGGTTCCATCTATTGCTTCTTGTCCTGCCTTCAGGTGCTTTGGAGAATAGGTTGAGTCCTCTTCTTTGGGGCAGCCCCTGAGATATTGGAACATTGCTATCACATCCCCCCTCGTCCTTCTCTTCATTAGACTAGACATACCCAATTCCAGGAACCGTTCCTTATATGTTCCTTATATAAAACTTAATAAATTTAATCATAAATAATCAATCATATTGTTAGGTTCCAAAACCCAAGACACGCAGAGTTACTTCTAAGCACTTTCCCTTTATCATTCCTCACCCATAAATAGAAAGCTTGCCAAACTAAAGCAACTACTTGTATCACTGAGCTGTAGTGGCGTTAGTGCTTAGACTGCAGTATTGCAGGCTAACTCTGCCGACTGCCAGCATTTCGATTCTCACTGGTTCAAGGTTGACTCAGCCTTCCATCCTTCCGAGGTTGGTAAAATGAGGACCTCGCTTGTTGGGGGGCAATATGGTGACTCTGTAAACCACTTAGAGAGGGCTGTAAAGCACTAAGAAGTGGCATATAAGTCTAAGTACTATTGCTAAGTGCTATCATTAAATATTTATTCTGGAAACTTCAAGGGAGGAGCCATCTTAACTCTTCCTCCCAAACAAACTATCTGAACTTTGCTGTGTCTTGGTCCTATGGAATGAATCCCCTCCCTCCGGAGAATCCAGACTACATTCCCCTACACATAGGGAGATATCTACTTTTGTTTGCTTTTTGCATTGTTCTTCTCAGGGCCACTAGTAGATAGCTGTGGTCCTGCAAAGTTTGGGATGTATGGGCAATACAGAGATAATTTTAATTCTTACAAGTGATAGAGGGCTTTTTTATTGCTCAACCCTAACGCCAATGAAACAATGAGATTGATTTCCAGGGTGGTTTCCATACGTTTATTCATCATTTTTAGGGGTTGTGATACCAAATGTTTGAGAATCTGTGTTGTGCAGTGGAAACTTGGTCTAGAAAGAGTGAGGAATTTTGTGACTGAGAATCTTGGAAGCTTTCCATCTATAAAGACTTGGCCCATCTGGAGAGGGTCAAACCTATAAGGTGCACTGATAGAAAATAAAAATATATACTGGCCGTGAACTGACGAGTTAAAATGGAATTTCAGTGGCAAGCAGGGGCATAGCTAGCAGGAGTGTCAAAAATATCAAGGAGGACCATCTTGACCTTTTAACCTCCCATCTTTATGACATTTCTAATGTTAAGTTATTTTTCTGGAATCCTATTCTTCTAGGATATTTCAACTGTATATTTCCCTCTGCGAATGTTTATAGAAATATATGGATCTGAAAAAATAATGTCTCTTATTTTTTCATTTCTTTGCACCATTTCTGGAGGTATTATATAGACTTGATTGCAGAACATTATATTTTCACCCTTAAAAGAACTTGTGTTACTGCTTTGCAAAGCTTAACTGAAAGGAATCAATTTGAATCAAGTATTACAGGTGCCTTAAAATTGTTAAGTGAAGTTACAGCTTTTTTAAAAAAAGAAAAAAAATCAGCATTTCTTTTTGTTCCAAGTATTTCCTGTCTTCATTACCTGCAATTCATTAAGATGTTTGAGTTATTTAAATTCACCTCTTTTCAGCTCATTTCCTGGATAGACGGCTTCTGTTGGAGGCATGAAGATCCTAAAATAACTCTCAATATTGCTAAGTTTGTAATTGTACTTTGTAGAATTCATGCTTTCCTAACAGCAGACTAGGCAGAATTACTGGTCTCGTTAACGTATGTGTTATATTGTATTTTTGTGTTGCCTAGGTCTTTAACTTGACTTCTTTAGACCTGACTTGTCTAAACCGGATCAGACCAGCCTAGAGTATCATTTGCCAATTTGGTGCCTCCAATTTTACGTATCACAATTTCTGTAGATTAAGGAACACAAGCCTTGGATATTTCTGCGAAGAGAGAAGAAAAATATCATCCACTTATATCAAGAAATATTTCTCTTGCGTACAGAAAAAATCTTCTCTGATCATCTGACATTCCATACCACTTCCTTAAAGAAACTGCTGAGTTTTCATTTAGTTTTAAACGTTTCTGAACCCTTAAAATGGATGCAGGATTTGATCTATCATTTAGCTGAAAGTAAGAATTAGTGCCTTATTGTGCACAACAGCATCATTTTATACTATTACTGTTCACTACGATAGGCTCATAGTGAACCACTTTTGCCACTTAGACCTCAAATTATCAAACTCTATGCTAATGATTAAAAATCAAATGAAGCTAAATAGAAAAGAAAGTGGGCCACTAATACACAGTTAGAAAAAGAAACACTGTGGGTTTGGAAGCATCCAGGAAGAGTGACATAACACTAAGAGTTAGGGGCTGCAAACTATAATAATAAGTGAAAGGAAGACATACAGCTATGCAGAAATATGACAGCAGACATATTTTAACTGCCATTTTCTTCTGATTTTAAATTCTGTTTTCAGTTTTGAATCTGCTGTTTTAGCATGCTGCATTTTAAATAGCTGGTGGTTTTAGGTTCCTATTTTAAACCATTGATTCATGGAATTTGATGGAAGGCTGTGAAATAAGTTGTGTGAATTTATTTGCTATAATACCCTTAACCAGACTAGCACAATTAATAAACTTTCCACCTGAACCATGGCATTTAAAAAATGAAAATTAGGGAGATTTACCTGTAAAGAAATATGCAGGAGATATTTGCCCTCTACTGACTTGAGTAAACATCATTTATAAGTGGTTAGGAGAATTTGTGGACCTGTTTCAATTTGGGGATATTCTCAATTTCAAATGATGGATCTTTTTAGACTTTGGATTCTACAAGTTCATTCTTCCAAGCGTTTTCCCAGTTATTTTTTTTGAAGTTGCAAGAAAATTATTCCTAAATTTGATTTTGTAAAATCTTTGGCTCATCAGATGAGAATTTTTTTTCCAGGAAAGGAGAAACCTAACAAATAGAAACTTGAAAAGATCACCAGTCTCTACACCATTTGCCCAATGAGGCTGTCATCCAATCCTTCGACTTTATATCTTCGCATACAAAGTAATTTAAAATTGCCGTAGACTGAAATTATACAGTTTACCCTTCCATCTCAAGATTCTGATATTTCAGTTTTGCTATCAGATCAGGCTTACCCAATAAGTATAGATTTTGTAAAGAACTGTGGAGATGACCTTGGATAAATTAGTTGAAAGCAGTTATAAAAAACATGATTTAAGCCTAGAACAAGAAGAAAACATTAGGAACAAATTTAAACTGATTCCGCCTTAGCTTTCTTGCTTATAAAAGGGAGGCTTTCAACTTTCTGCTACTATATGTTCTATTAATAGAGTTCCAGTTATTCTTCAATGTTATGCAAAAATATTTGCACAGGTCCACCTCCCTTTTGAAATCTAATTGGCTTAACGAAGAATTGCTAACTTTCCAGAGAACAGGAAAGTTTTAATATTGAAACGGGAGTAAAATACTAGCAGAATCCTACTTGATCCACTCAAAGATAAAAATTGATACCTTTACAAAGAACAGTTAAAATCAAATCTATTCGGTTTATTTTGGCAGAGTCTGCAGCTGATTCAGCATTCAATGACATAATAGATTTAATACATACAATATTGATTTGTGCGTATCTTTTTTCTCAATAGAAAGCCATATGTCAAAATCGTGGTAAGCTTACTAAAATACAAAAAAAAAAAAAAAATCAAGTCTTTGTAGGCTTTGTAACCTATGAAGCACATGCTGGAGTGTGCAAATGCAGGGATTGCTTCTATTGTAAGTCTAGACAGGTCCCAATGTCATCTGCATTAACAAGGTAAGGAAACTTTTCTACTCTTCCCCAATAAGCTGGCTTTGATTTCCTTTACATTTTCCACTTTTCAGCATGACAGAACACTCACTTTTAAAGAAGTGAAAAAAAGGAATAACAGAATAACAGAGTTGGAAGGGTCCTTTGAAGTCTTCTAGTCCAGAGATCCCCAACTTTTTGGGCACCAGGAACCAGTTATATGGAGAGAGGTTTTTCCGTAGACCGGAGGGTGCGTGGTTTTGTGTGCTGCCTGGATGGGGCTTTGCTTGTTTGTGCGGACCAGTTGCTGGCATGCTGTGGACTGGTACCGATCCACAGACTGGGGGTTGGGGACCCCTGTTCTAGTCCAACCTCTTGCTCAAGCAGTAAACTCTATAATATTTCAGGCAAATGATTGCCCAATCTCTTCTTAAAAACCTCCAGTGATGGAGCACCCATAATGTCTCAAGGAAAATCGTTCCACTGATTAATTGTTCGAACTGTCAGGAAATGTCTCCTTATTTCTAGGTTGGTTCTCTCCTTCCCCGTGAAAGTTCCATTCATTGCTTCTTGTTCTGCCTTCTCGTGTTATGGAGAATAGGTTGACCCCCTCTTCTTTGAGGCAGCCCTTTAGATATTGGAAGACTGCTATCATACAGCCCTACCTTTCATTTTTGGATATTAATAAATTGCCTATAAGAACAAATAGACAATGCATGCATCAGCACAGAGCAAGGATAACTAAACAGGCAAAATTCTCCAGGCTTTCTAGAGAGGGAAAAAATAAATAAGATACTGTACAAGAGAACCAAAAATTTGGAAGTCCGATTCTTCTGGCCTTCAGAAAGTCTGTGTTAAGACCTGGTCCTGCCAATTGGCATGTGGGTCACAGAATGATATGTGATCTTGGAAATGGTTGGTGTTGAGAAGATGTTTGTCTCCACCTTGTTAACTTTAATGGTAACCCTACCTTTTGTAATGTTGCTTTTGACTTTGTTCTTCTTTACACTTTTATGCTATGATATAATTTTCATGGGACCCTCTCAGAGTCACTTAGGTGAGATGGACACGGTAGAAACATGATGAGTAAATAAATGCAAAATAAATAAATAATCTACCAAACTTTGCCACATTTTAGTCTCTCCTAATGTAAAGCAATATCTTAGATGACAATATATAACATTTGTGTTTTTCTATGGCCTTGGGTTAATGCCTGGGCAGGCTGACATAGTATATATGAAGTAGCTATAGAAGACTGCTCGGCACACATCTCTAGCATATCCTTTTAGAGGTAAATAAATGCAGTCTTCATGATTAAATCTCAACTCTATAGTAAATTTAGAAAACTGGGCCCAGAGTTTGACCAGCATCAATCTCTTGTGTTTACTCAGGTAATAGCTTTCCTTCCTTCCTTCCTTCCTTCCTTCCTTCCTTCCTTCCTTCCTTCCTTCCTTCCTTCCTTCCTTCCTTCCTTCCTTCCTTCCTTCCTTCCCTCCCTTCCCTTCCCTTCCCTTCCCTTCCTTCCTTCCTTCCTTCCTTCCTACCTTCCTTCCTTCCTTCCTTCCTTCCTTCCCTCCCTCCCTCCCTCCATCCCCCTTCCCTCCCTCCCTCCCTCTTTCTTTTTTTCTTTCTTTCTTTCTTTCTTTCTTTCTTTCTTTCTTTCTTTCTTTCTTTCTTTCTTTCTTTCTTTCTTTCTTTCTTTCTTTCTTTCCTCCTCTTCCTTAACATTTTAATATGTATTTTGAAACAATATAAAATGTATACCATGCAGGTACAAGTAAAGAAATACAGATGAATCATAAAGTTAACATATGCTAATATATTATTAGAAACTTCTAATATTGTAACATATATCATATCCACTTTCTAATCAAAACTGAAATCTAGACACCCCGGCTAACCAAATGTTTTTAGCTTTAAGCCACCAAATGCCCAATGTGACCTAACATTTTACACAATGGCTGATTAGATATTTTAAAATGCAACGTTAGCCTGGTGTTCCTTCCGAGTGTACAAATGTGATTATCGCCAGACACAGATGAATATACATTCTGGATAAAGGGTTTGTATTACAATTTCCTTCATTCTCCTTTTGTCGAAGTAGTTGTTGCTGTCTTTTTTTTTTTTTTTTAAACAAGGCCATTAGGAATTGTCCTCATCTGTTAAAATTGGCTTCCTTTGTCAAATCAACTAATAGCCCTGTTGATTAATTTACTGATTAAGGCTTATGACCTGAGTGGTTAATGCAAACAAAAGACTTATTATGTGATGTAATGAATTAAGGTGCAGTCAGAATGACAGGAGCTGAGACAGAAAGCTGTGAAAACAAATTTAAAAAAAAATGTTTTGGTGTTGAGCAGAAAGTGTAGAAGATGGAAAGTCAGTAAGCATCACGTCCGTGCTTTCTTTTAAAATCTCTGTTGAGGGAGCAGCTCAGAATAATCTCAGAATATGTGCTGATGTTTCTGTTGTTTTTAGTGGTCTGTACACTTAGGTAGGGTTTCACGTCAGTCCTGTGACTCAGTATCTTGCTTATTTGTGTGGGGTATTTGATAGCATCTCTTGTAGTGGGAACTGCCAAGTAACTTGAAATTTTGTTGTATTAAAAATTAATGCAAGCAAATCAGTTCAGCAGAAACACTTAAGGTTCTTCTGGGAAGAGTATGCTTTTCTTAAAATATGAGAATGTATAGTACATGAACTGAGAATAGAAATCCAGAATTAAGACCAAGCCATAACTGTTGTCTTAAACAAGCAGTTCATTATTTTATTTGTTCAGCAATGCATTCTGGTTTAAAAAAACAAGTTAAAATGGATAGGAAGGGGGAACTTAAAAATAATTTTATTTAAACAATACTAATAAGTGACTATCATGCCTAAAAGTTCACTCAATCAATCAGAATAGAGTTGGAAGGGACCTTGGAGGTCTTCTAGTCCAGTCCCCTGCTCAAGCAGGAGTCCATATCATTTCAGACAAGGGGCTGTCCAGTCTCTTCTTAAAAACCTTGAGTGATGAAGCACCTACAACGTCTGAAGGCAAGCTGTCCCACTGGCTAATTGTCCTCACTGTTATGAAGTTTCTCCTTAATTCCAGGTTGCTTCTCTCCTTGATTAGTTTCCATCCATTGTTTCTTGTCTTGCCTTCTGGTGCTTTGGAAAATAAACTGACCCCCTCCTCTTTGTGGCAGCCCTTCAAATACTGAAATACTGCTATCATGTCCCCCCACCTAGTCCTTCTCTTCATTAGACCAGACATACCCAATTCCTGCAACCGTTCTACATATGTTTTAGTCTCCAGGCCTTTAATCATCTTAGTTACTCTTTGCACTTTTTTTTCAAAGTCTCAACATATTTTTTCTAATGTGGTAATCAAAACTGGATGCAGTATTCCAGATTGGCCTTACTAAGGCTTTATAAAGGGCTACTAATACTTCATGTGTTTTTGATTCTATGCCTCTGTTTATACAGCCAAGGATTTTATTAGCTTTTTTGGCTACCACCGCACACTGCTGACTCAAGTTTAAGTGATCGCCCACTAGGACTCCAAGATCTTCTCACAGTTACTGTTTTTCATCCAGGTTTTGCCTAATCTGTACTTGTACCTTTGTTTTTTTCCTGCCCAGGTGTGAAACCTTGCTTTTCTCCACATTAAATATCATTTTGTTGGATAGGGCCCATTTTTCAAGTCCGTCATGATCATTTTGGATCCTGAGCTCGTCTTCTGGGGTGTTGGCTATTCCTGCCAGCTTAGTATCATCTGCAAATTTAATGAGATCCCCTTCTATTCCCTCATCTAAGTCATTTATGAAGATATTGAAGAGTACTGGGTCTAATACAGAAACTTGTGGTACCCCACTGCTTACTTCCCTCCTTGTAGATGTAGTACCATTAAGGACTACTCGTTGAGTATGGTTGTCAGCCAGTTACAAATCCATCTGGTGGTGATGCTGTCTATCCCACATTTTTCTAGCTTACCAAGAAGTAGGTTGTGCTCTACTTTGTCAAATGCATTGCTGAAGTCTAAGTATACTATGTCGACAACATTTTGCTGGTCTACTAATTCAGTCACTTTGTCGAAGAATGAAATAAGATTGGTTTGGCATGATCTGTTTTTAACAAACCCGTGCTGGCTGTTAGTTATAACTTTGTTTCTAGATGTTCACAGATCTGTTTTTTTTTTAATTATTATTATTTTCCAGTATCTTCCCTGGTATTGATATTCTATCTAATAACTGTTTAAAACTAGTTAAAAGAAAGTGAAATGGTAGAGCTAGAAGAAAGTAAGCAAAGAAATAAATAAGAAGGAATACGTTCTAGAAAAAAAAGTACAAAAAAATTCAACATCATTTTTTCTGTTGGAAAAAAAGTACAATTATTTGTATTTACTGTATGTTCTAATAACTCCATTTTAGTGCAAGACCATTTTGGGAAGTCCATTTTCACAAGTACGCACATTTTATATTGATAATTTCCCCTGATATCCATATTTTGTTTGGAGAACCACGTACCAATTTTTTTTTTAAAAAAAGGTAAATATCATAAATTCTCATTGAAGTATGAACAATTAGAATATAGTGATTGCTCCCAGCTGAAATATGAGCTGTTACAATTCCCTTTTCTCTAACTCCAACTATAAATGCTAAATATTAGATGGGGGAGTGCAAATTTATTTCTATCACAGTTCCCAAATGAATACGGTAACGAGAAAATCCTTGCACGCTGAAATATGAGTTACGATATTTGTCAGAAGTTTAAAATAGAGCTGGTAATGCAAATATGCACACCAGTAAGTACTCTGGGGAAACTGCACATAAACAGGAGTTAGAGGAAAATTATGTATGATGGAAAGCTTTGTACAAAAGTGAACCCAATAAAGGAAATGTGTAATAACTGTATACACGTGGGGAAAATGTGCACAAATGGTGTATTTTTTTTTCCATAAAACCAGGCATACAAGAAACTGAATGTAAGATTGCAAATATGAGAACAAATGGGACCAGAATGGATGGATTCACACATTTTTAACAGCAGCATCATTCATTTTATTAAAGGTAAAAAAAAAAAAAAAAGTAAATGTTTCCCTGTTAGTCATGTGTGACTCTTGGGCATGGTGCTCATCTCCATTTCTTGGCTGAAGGATCCAGTGTTGTCACAAGACAATTTCTGTGGTCATTGGCCAGCATGGCTATATGCCAAAGCACACAAAACGCTGTTATCTTCCCACCAATGTGGTACCTATTAATCTACTTGCATCTGCATGCTTTCAAACTGCTAGGTGGGCAGGAACTGGAGCAAGTAACGGGAGCTTACCCCATTGTGGGGGCTCAGATTTCGAACCCAGGCTGTCAGCTCTCCAGCTGACAAGCTCAGCATCTTTAACCACTGAGCCATCGCACCTCCCCTTTTTTTAATTAAAGGAGCATCGTAAAAATAAATAATGAATAAATAATAAAGGCCTGGCCTTTGGGGAGAGTGGAAATGTCTTCACTTCCTTGGCTCCATGTAACACCAATGAAAATGAAAAACAACAGATCTGAAGTAAGCATTATGAAAATTGTTCTAAAAATGTTTATTAATAAGATTGATTTATCCATTTATTTATTTAGTAATGAAGGATTAATGGTTGTGGGACTGCATTTCTCTTATAAGACTAATAAGATTTGTCAGATTTCATGTCCCAGATGTAAAGCAATGTTCATCTGGTGGATCTTAAGAGATGGTTCCTACGGTTGGGTCTGTTGTACGGTAACATTTCCACCTGAAGTTCATTTGACACAAACACTCTTTATTTTCACAAGTCTTTATAGACCTTCTAGAGAAGATCCTATTGCAGAAAGGGGTATAGTTCTCTCTCCGTTATTACTGGGGACTCATGTTTTATTATTGTTCTTGAGTCTTGTTTTGTCCTTTCTCAGATGTCCTTTAGGCATAAGTTCATTTTGATTTTTAGTATCCTATTGTTTTTAATCCTACTATGAAAGCCCCACAGGATTCCCTCCATGATTGAAGGGGCCCTTAAGTCGATGAAATGAATAAAATCATTTGTGTGATTGTGACTTAATTATACAAAGAATATGTTGGAGCCCTGATTGTCCCTGTGTATTTTTCCGAATCATCCATTTGATGTCTTTGTAATCTTGTCCGTGTCACAATTCAGAGAGCTGGTTCTGACCTCAGACTTTAGGGAAGTTGCCATGATGGACAATAAGGATGAAGTTTCAGATTTCAGATTTCAGAATTCTTAATTGCTTTTTTTTTCAGAGTAGTGAAGCTATGTATCTCCAATGAAGTTCATTGGAGAAGATTGGTAATGATGACTAAGCTTTTTATTGGTGAAACAAGGATTGTAACTCAGGCCCTACATAGCAGCATATCACATTGTCTTGAAAATGAAATCAACAGAAAAAAACCCTTTAAAAAAGAATAAATTTTAATTTATATTACTCCTACTACCAAAAAAATCCTGATTTCATAAATTACTTCCTGAGGCTGTATAAATGTAGTACAATGAGGAAGAAGCTGTTAGTCTTAGAAACTATGACTTCCTTGCATCAAATTAAAGACCGTCTCCTCCTCCTCCTCCTCCTCCTCCTCCTCCTCCTCCTCTGTTCCATTATTGAATAAACAAAGGTTAAAGCAAAGTCAAAAGGAGGCATTTAATATTGATTTTCATTGCTTGCAACAATTTAGTATTACAATTAATGTTGCTTGTTACTTTTGGCCCTGGGTTGTAGGTTGTTGTTGTTGTTGTTGTTGTTGTTGTTGTTATTATTATTATGCTATATTTTTTTGCTTCCACTAGCACAGAGGAGAAATTGTCTCTTCTTCAATTTATTTCATATACCTTTTCTCTAGGATATATGCCATATAAGTGGCTTGAGCCCTGAATATTCATACAGTTCTAATATAATCTGTTTGCCTTCTAGGAAGCACATTTCTGGAAAACAAGATCACTATTCATGCCAGTTTGATGCAGAAAGCAAGAAAAGGGCAATTTCCACCTCTCCTTTTTCATTCTATTTTCTGCTTTAAAATTTATCCATGCTTTTTAGACCACATTTTAGACCATGAAAACAAAGATATTAAAAAGAAGACAATTTGTTTGGAAATTATGGAACAGAACTGATTTAATTTTGCAACTAACTTCCTTCCTTCCTTCCTTCCTCCCTTCCTTCCTCCCTTCCTTTCCATATAGAGGCAGCATCTTCAAAATTTTAGAATCAAAAAGAGCAGAATAAATTAATGACCTGCCTGGGGTCAGTAAAGAAATCTATAATAATCTTGAAAAGAAATTAGAGGAATGCATGGTAAACACCTGGGATACTTGTCTTTACTCTAGAGGAAGAGGAGGAGGTAAAAACCATTATATTCACAGTGTAGCTTGTGTTTTGGGCTTTAGCTTCTCCAAATGGTCTGAGACTTTAAAATTTAATCAAGGGATTTCTTAATGAAGGCTGAGGACAAGCAACATTAGAAATACACTTGACAAAAGGGTAACAAATTTCTATTTAATTATTTACAATGGCCCTCTGCTGCTACTTAGAGACAGACTTGTGAGCATCAAAACAGAGCAGCCTGGAAGGACAAGGACATTAATTTGTCCTCCCACCAAGCAAACAGCTTTCAAGATTACATCTTGTTGATCTTGATGAAATTACAAGTCTAAGATCTGATGCACCATGCCAGTAATTTATGTTCACAGGTCACTCTCAGTTGAATGTTTTCTATGCGCCATGAGCTCACTTGTCATTTGCATGCAATTCAATTTATCGTTTAAATGATATTTTTTTTCTATCCGACCACTGGCAACCTGGAAAGGTCTGTATTTTGTAAAAAATATATATATATATCTGACCTTTTCCCAAGCACCCAAATTGTCAGGGTGAAAGCAATTAACCTGTTATTTTCAAAGTGGGAATTTGGTTGTGATGGTATCATTTGGGGCTTTAGAGAGACTCCACCAGCATTGTGAATCTTCCATTCGCATCAATATTTGGTTTCCAGGAATAGTCTTGTGAATGGAAAAGGTCATCCTTCCCAGCAACGGTGGTAGAAAACTTGATGCTGAAATTCCAACAATTTTATAGCGCTCTATGAATATGTGGTGGGGCAGTGGTTAGAATGCAGTGCTCACTGCCAGGAGTTCGATCCTGAACTGGTTTAAGGTTGAATCAGCCCTCCATCCTTCTGAGATTGGTAAAATGACCCAGATTGTTGGGGTCAATATGCTGACTGTAAAACTGCTTAGAGATGCTGTAAAACTCTATGAAGTGGTATATAAGTCTAAGTTCTATTGTTATTGCTATTGCTACGAATACATGTTTTATTCATGCCAACGAAGCCTGAGAATATAGACTTTTTCTTGTAACTTTCCAGCACATAAGATTCAGAGAAGGTAAGACTCTGGATCCATTATTGCTGCATCATTGATTATCCCATATGTCTCAAATCTGGAGGAAAAAAAATGACACACTTCTAGAAAGCATAAATAAGCCACATGAGATGTTCATCATACCTGTCACACATCCTTGATACCACATCTAGGAATGAGATTTTTTAAAAAATATAGTTGAATAATATTCTCCTCTGACAAGGTTATCAGGAGTACACTCAGAGTCCAAATAATACAAGTAGTTTTTCCCCTGCTTTTTTTTAAAATACTGATTTATTTTCTCTTCTGTTTTGATAATTCTAAGCACCCACCTAGCTTTTTAAGTTTTCAAGCCATAGAGGACCGTGGGGATATTTTAGTGAAAAAAAAAAAAATGAATACAACATAAACTGTACTATCTTTAAACCTAATGATATAAAACAGAACCCCAAAAATGACATGATTTGATAAAGCTGCCCTTTAAGTTTTCTTTGGGCCACAATGTTCTTGTTTATTTGTTTTGATGAGTAAGAATATCTGTGTAAGGGGACAGAATCTGCAAGACTGTGGGGTACAGCAGCACAGTTGAAGCCCTGCTTGTTCTGAAAGTGTGTATGCTTGCATGGTACCACTGTTTTGCAGATTTGGACACAAACACTGATTAGATAGGCCTGGTGGTAAGTCAAAACATGTCGCTATCATACCAGGAAAGAAAGGATAATAAAGGAGAAGACGATTGTAGTAGAATGCAAGGTTGACCCTGGAAGACAGGCCTTAAAAGTGGGGTTAGAGTCCAATAAAAAACCACAGAAACTCTTGCAAAACAACAACAACAAAAATTGAAAGAGGGCAAGGACTAGGATGATTCATGGGTTAGAGGGTATGATAAGGAGCTACCTGACTTGTTTTCCCTCTGCTGTAGAATGTAAGGACTCTGGGAACAACCTTGAAGAGTAGGAAGGAAGACCCACCACAAAGACAATGATCAGACAAAAGAATGTTGAGTCCAAAGCAGAAAGGTAAAAGCAATAGCACTTAGACTTATATACCACTTCATATTGCTTTACAGCCATCTCTAAGCAGCTTACAGAGTCAGGATATTGCCCCAAACAATCTGGATCCTTGTCAATGGAGATTCTTACTCATCCAGGTCATAGTTATCCCAAAGTTGCTTTTTCATGAGGCAACTGGACTTTCTTGTTTTTCTTTGAAGATATTTCACTTCTCATCCAAGAAACCTCTTCAGCTCTGACTGGATGATGTTTCATCAAATCCCCCAAAAAGACTCAGCAGGAGCTCCTCCATAACAGACAAAGAAGAAAACAATAAATGAAGCAACATTGTCATTCCATACATTGCAGGGATATCAGAAAAGCTCAGGAGGATTTTCAGCCAACACAATATATGTGCACACTTCAAACCCACAAATACACTAAGGCAGAAGCTTGTCCACCCCAAGGATAAAACACCCAGACACAAATTGAGCAATGTCATATATGCAGTACAATGCAGTGAGCCATGTGCAGATCTGTACATTGGGGAAACAAAACAACCACTTCATAAATGCATGCCACAACATAGGAGAACAAACCCATCAGGACAAGATTCAGCAGTCCATCTGCATTTAAAAGACAAAGGCCACTCTTTCAAAGGCAGCAAAGTCCACATTTTGGACAGAGAGGACCACTGGTTTGAAAGAGGGGTCAAAGAAGCCATCTATGTCAAAATTGAACAGCCCTCTCTCAACAGAGAGGGAGGGATAAAACATCATCTATATCCAGTCTACAACACAGTCCTTTCAATAGTTCCAAGAAGGCTCCACACTCATTTATACTACTCAGGTGACCCTGACAACACAGAGAAACCTCCAGGTGGCCTCAATGACCATCTAAAATAATGCAAATGACCAGGTGTCTGCAAGGAGTATAAATCCTTCCATTCCCCACCATCCAGTCAGAGCTAAAGAAGCTTCTTGGATGAGAAGTGAAATGTCTTCAAAGAAAAACAAGAAAGTCCATGAAAAAGCACCTTTAGGATAATCTGGATCCTTATTTTACCAACCTCAGAAGGATGGAAGGCTGAGACAACCTTGAGCTGGTCAGGAGTGAACTGTTGGCTGTTGACAGAGTTAGCCTGCAATACTGCTTTCTAACCACTGTGCTACCATAGCTCTTCTAATCTAAGAAAAAAATCTCAGGATTGGCTCACCTAGTTCTCATGAAGATAAAGGGGGTGGCAGAGGCACAATCAGACATGCAAGAACTCTGCTACTGTAATTTCATGAGTAGTGTTAGCGTTCATAATTTTGGTTTCCTAGTCTGTTTTACCTTGAAGGGCTGGCATAAGACTGTTTTGTGACTGGTGTGCTTATGAGAGTAGCCACTTCGATGATAAGCAATTCCCCCTACTTCATGGCAGCCAATCTATGAAAAAGACTACCACACTCGCTCACCTTTCAACACATTCACACCTGTCCCAACTTTGTATATGTCAAGTTCGCCAAGTTTGCCTTTGCCTATGCTTAGCACCAAAAGGCAAGGGAAGAAACAATGGATGGAAGCTAACCAAGGACAGATGCAACCTAGATCTAAGGAGAAAACTCCTAACAGTGAGAGCAATCAACCAATGGAACAGCTTGCCTTCAGAGGTTGTGAGTGCTCCATCACTGGGAGCTTTTAAGAAGAGACTAGGCAGCCATGGTATAGGACAGGGGTAGGCAACCTTGGCTCTTTTATGACTCGTGGACTTCAACTCCCAGAATTCCTGAGCCAGCATGGCTCAGCTTGGAAACCTCTCCCTTTCCCCTCAGCATGGCTGGCTCAGGAATTCTGGGAGTTGAAGTCCACGAGTCATAAAAGAGCCAATGTTGCCTACCCCTGGTATAGGATCTCCTGCTTGAGCAGGGGTTTGGACTAGAAGACCTCCAAAGTCCCTTCCAACTCTATCGTTTTATGTTCTATGTTCTATGCCTGTTCTATCTTCTCTATTCAGCAGCTTTGGGGGCCAAAGATAAAGATCTATATTTGCATATAGTTGTGAAGGACCGTATTCATATAACTGTCCCCAGAGGAGTTCTTAAGTCTTGCATTCCACGTATAGAACACTTTTGTACCAGTAAAAAAAAAAAAAGCTTTTATATGAAATGCTTAGAAAGATAATGTAACTGAACACAAGTGAGCAAGAGCGACAATAATATTGGAGAATGGCCCAACCTTTCAACCTGCCTTATATCATGCTGGACCCAATGAAAGCAATGTTGTTTTTTCCCAACAGAAAAGTACAACCTTGATGCTTCTGTCCTAGATATCAGTTTTTTATAGACTGTTCAATTATTTAGGAACATATATTAACTAGAATGGTATAAAAAAGCATTAATATTTCAGGGAGTACGTTAAATTCTAGGTTATTAACACAAGAGTTGTTTTTTTTCCCCAAAGTTTTCCTGTGACTTATTTCAAGGGAGGTTGTGATGGCGTAGAAGATGCATGCATTTCTACGGATCTCTCTTTCTTTGTTTTTGCACAGAATATTTTTATGTCCAAGATTCACTACGTGGTCATTTCCACTGCTTTTCTAATAAAAAAATTTCATTGCATTAGCCTGATTTTCGCCTCCAAAATATTTTACTAAAGAACATTAGCCGGGTACTTTTGTGGTTTGCTGGAGAAGAAGGAAGTTACATGAAAAGTAAAGATTACCCCAAAAACTCAGCTTGTTTCCTGGTGATTCATTTTGCCCGATTATTAGTACACAATTGATTTGCTACAGCCTTCTTTCAGAACATTAGTTATTTATTTATTTATTTCCCAGTGTAACCACAACTCTGGAATTTTCTGGGCTCCTCTCCAAGTACTAACTGGGCCCAATCCTTCTTATTCTAATCAGCCAAGTGCTTTCTCCTGGCTTGGAGACACAGAATACAAAGAGTGCATGAGTGTGAGAATTGTGTCCTACTAAAGGTGCATATCACAATAGTTATAAAAATACTATATATCATTATAATGGTGCTATACAGAGGATATTTTTTTTCTTTGTAAACTGCTGAGCGTTTCATGAAAGTGGTAGTAAAAAATAAATAAATATTCTCCAGAATCACCCAATCTGCAATTGTTATTGTTATGGTTATTATTAAAGTCACCAAATCTTCAAAGAAGGCAGTTTGGGCTTCTCTCCATCAAAGTCCGATTGCCTTTAGTCCTCTCGTATATTATTTATTTAGATCCTGCATTTCTTCCAGGATCACAAGATAAGTTGAAAGAGTATGTATTTCATCTATTCCCCACAGCTATTCTCAGAGGTAGGTCAGACTGAGGAAAATTAGCTCAAATTCATCTAGTAGTAGACTTCAGTCCAAGAAATATCTACTCCTGATCCTGAACCATTATACCACATTGTATAGTGATAACTGATACAAAACAAAGCTTCAGAATATTTAGACAAGAAAAACCAAATGCACAGGTACAGTAATAGGTGGGATCTGGCTCAGTAGTAGCAACTGTGAGAGGGATCTTGGAGTCCTAGTGGACAGTCACTTAAATATGACCCAGCAGTGTGCTGCAGCTGCCAAAAAAGCCAACACAGTGCTGGGCTGCATTAACAGAGGGATAGAATCAAGATCCCGTGAAGTGTTAATGCCACTTTACAAGTCCTTGGTAAGGCCACACTTGGAATACTGCATCCAGTTTTGGTCACCACGATGTAAAAAAGATGTTGAGACTCTAGAAAGAATACAGAGAAGAGCAACAAAGATGATTAGGGGACTGGGGGCTAAAACATATAAAGAATAATTGCTGGAATTGGGTATGTCTAGTTTAATGAAGAGGACAAAGCGGGACATGACAGCAGTGTTCCAATATCTCAGGGGCTGCCCCAAAGAAGAGGGAGTCAAGCTATTCTCCAAAGCACCTGAAGGCAGGACAAGAAGCAATGGATGGAAACTAATCAAAGAGAGAAGCAACCTAGAACTAAGGAGGAATTTCCTGACAGCTAGAACAATTAATTAGTGGAACAACTTGCCTCCAGAAGTGGTGAATGCTCCAACACTGGAAGTTTTTAAGAAGAGACTGGACAACCATTTGTCTGAAATGGTATAGAGGTTCCTGCTTGGACTAGAAGACCTCCAAGGTCCCTTCCAAATCTATTATTATTATTATTATTGCTATTGCTATTGTTGTTGTTGTTATTATTATTATTATTATTAAACCAATGTTAGATCAATTAAAAATGATTTTAGAAGACAATTTTACAACACTGACTTTCCTGCTATGTATTATTATTATAATAATACTAATACCAATGATAATGATAATGATAATAAAGTTAGAAGGGACCTTGGAGGTCATCTAGTCCAAACCCCTGCTCAGTCAGGGAACCTCTATACCATTTCAGACAAATGGTTGTCCAGTCTCTTCTTCTCCATATTTTCAATCCTGGCTGGTGTGGACCAGAAGAACATGAGATGAATGGGGTGTATCTCACTTTTTTTTTCATTTCTTCTGGAACCCACTTCAATGATTCTACTCATGGTGAACATTTGCACTGCAATCTCAATATCCTTTTATGTGTCCAAGTAACAGAGTAGAAGAGGCACTATAGGATAGCTTAAAGATTTTTTTAAAACAAAACAAAACAGACAAACAATACAAAAATGCCTGTTCAGTGTGCAAAGCCCTAGATGTCTTTCATATTTATGTCAATCAGTCTGTTTATATCAATAGTAAATGTAAACTATAAAGGACTATAATTACTAAGGCTATACATACTTTGAAAATAATTCAAAAGAAGTCCTCTGAGCTTTGCTGTTATTAAAGGAGCCCCCCTTTTTTTTCTAACTTCCATGAGCCTAAAAAAATGCTCAAGGCTACAGTGTTGCATTAACTATAACAAATAGATTCCATGCATATTTATACATTATATTTATACATTACATACATTTATACAATAGATTCCATGTCTATTTATACATTTTAGATGATGCCTCTTACAGATAGTATTTCTGCTTCTATTCAAAGACAGAATTAATAAATATTTTAGTCAAAGTATACATATTTAGATGTGCCTTACATTAAAGTTACATTGTTCAGGGAAATTAGATCAAATCATGTTGAAATTTGCAGAGAATAATTTTTTTTCCCCAGTTCTTCAGAATAAAGCGAATATAGCCTCTATATTAAAGCAACTTTAGATTATAAATGAAACATTTCCAAATTACCCTTTGACCATATTAGAGCAGAGGTGGGAATTGGAAAACTCGATTGATCTGGAGAAACTGATCTTATTTTGATAGCCATCTGACGATGTCTGAATGTAGCTGCTCTGTTTGACACAGCCAAGTTATGCATGGTTATGCTAGTGTATTTCTTCTCCATCAGCCTTAGTTTTAATATTTGCATAAGTGCAAAATTCTGGAGGCTGCAAAAAAATTGCCACACAATTTCTGTCATTGCGGAACAGGACCCAGGTGCAAACATTTCTGAGTTTTAGGAAGTTAAACAACCTTCCTTCCTTCCTTCCTTCCTTCCTTCCTTCCTTCCTTCCTTCCTTCCTTCCTTCCTTCCTTCCTTCCTTCCTTCCTTCCTTCCTTCCTTCCTTCCTTCCTTCCTTCCTAATGTGAAATGGAGAGTTTCCCATGCCTGCTTCTTTTTAGCCCTCTACCAGTGTCCATCTGAATGAATTTCATGGAACAGTGATAAAGGCTTTCAGATGTTCACAGTGGAATTCAGACTGAAATATTAAATAAAAGCGGGAGAGAGTGAATAAGAGGATAAGGATGTCAGCAGAACAGGAAAAGAAAATAGGAGAGATTGAAGAACTAAAGATATTCCCTCATCCCTGACACCCTGTGTTTTTATTTCACCTTAAAAATTCACTAATGATCTAACCAGAATGGCATTTTTTTAAAAATGTTTTTTTTTGGGGGGGGAAAAATTCTTAAACTCATTTAGCAACAGCAGTGGGGAAGGAATAAATTATACATGAAGATTAAGCATCGGTGCATCAATTACAACAGATTCTTACATTAAGATTGCAAGAAATGAAGAACTGCTTTCCCATTCTTGTCACAGCTGCAGAATAAACCAGCATCTCTATTGTCGAAACACCGACTTACGAAGGATAACTTGAGATCCTCCTTATACTTGAGTAGGATGTTCAAAGCTTATCTGAATCATTTTCCAATATGTTCTGTGGATGCTTTCTACTTCAGCCTTCTATTTTTAAGGGATAAGAGGCAAAAAGGCTTATCTTTTGACAGGCTCACTTTTTCAAAACAAGTGTGCAGAAAAGTCTGAACGGTGAAGGTAGATTTTTATCTAGCGTGGATTTTTTTTTCCCCACTTTGGAGCATTTATCTCACTTTATTATTGTCTTTCTTACTCCTGTTTGCCTTTCAGGAACGCTTCTATGTTGTCATGGATTAAGAGCCCAACTTGGACAGGAAAATCTGAGGTTCAGATATAGACGGCCCCTTGGAAGTAGTCTCTGATTCACACGTTGGCCTGTTAAAGGTAAAGGTAAAGTCGTGTCCAACTCTAGAAGGCATTGCTCATCTCCATTATTTAACCAAGGTAGTCAGCATTGTCCTAAGATGCTACCATAGTCATGTGGCCAGCATAACTGGCACATGGAACATGGTTACCTTTCCACCAAAGTGGTACCTATTTGCCTACTTGCATTTGCATGCTTTCTAACTGCTAGGTTGGCAGGAGCTGGGGCAAGGACAGGAGCACACCCCATCATGCGGTGCTTGGGTCTTGAACTGCCCACTTCCCAGTCGACAAACAGGCCACCATGCCCCCACTGACCCAGAGTTGTTTTGAGGAAGAAAAATAATCATATCTACTCACCTATGGATGCAGTCTTCTGCATCATCTCAGCTTTTTTTTTTTTTTGAAACGTTCCAACCTTGACTTGGAAGACTCGGAAAATGAATTGCAAGAATATTACCATAAGAACAGATTGCAGACCTTCCCATACTTCAGAATCACACATAATCCAATTTCTGATCAGCCGGATATATTTAGGGTTCATCAACAAGCTTTCCTGCTCAACAGAAGATTGGGAATGAATAGGCTGGGATGAACATCCGCACTCAAGATCCGCACTCAAGAACATCTTTCTGAACTACAGGGAGTTAAAACACACAACATGAAAGAAACATTTATGAGGTAATTCACTTTTATTTTGTATTATTACTTTCCAGTGGATGTTGGATCAAAGCTGATTCTGTTAAATTATGCGGTGCTTATCTCCTGTAGGATAGTATTTAGTTAGAAATGAGCTCCATGCAAAATTGTCATTCCCAGTCTCTCACAAAATGTAGGCAAGGATACTAAAATAGACAAATACAGTGGGGGGGGGAAGCAGTATATTGGAAGAAGTACACAGTTATGAGCCTCCGGGCAGTTTAAAGGTTAAAAAAAGAAAGCAGAGGAAAGTCCACCCCAGTCTCCAGATTATGTTGCACAAATGACCATGCAATCTCCTACGGAATCTCATTCTATGGTGGTTTTGATGGAACTTTGCTTTAAAATCTGTTATAAATAAATACAAGACATTCCTGAACTCTACCAAACATCCTTCAAAGACAAGGGTGGCCTAATCAGAAAACGTAAATGGCTTTAATTCACTTTTCAAGGGTTATCGCACACAGCTGTGCTTAATCCAGTTCAGACACTTACAGTCAATCTTATTTCTGAAGCAGCTTCATTTTGGCCTCTTATTCGTGGAAGATAATAATAATAATAATAATAATAATAATAATAATAATAATAATAATAATAATAATAATAATAATAATAATAATAATAATAATAATAATAATAATAATAATAATAATAATAATGTTGGAAGGGACCTTGGAGGTCATCTAGTCCAACCCTCTGCTCAGGCAGGAAACCCTATACCGTTTCAGACAAATGGTTGTCCAGTCTCTTCTTAAAAACTTCCAGTGTTGGAGCATTCACAGCTTCTGGAGGCAGATTGTTCCACTGGTTAATTGTTCTAACTGTCAGGAAATTTCTCCTTAGTTCTAGGTTGCTTCTCTCCTTGATCAGTTTTCATCCATTGCTTCTTGTCCTGCCTTTGGATACTTTGGAGAATAGCTTGAGTCCCTCTTCTTTGTGGCAGCCCCTAAGATATTGGAAGACTGCTATCATGTCACCCCTCGTCCTTCTCTTCATTAAATTAGACATACCCAATTCCAGCAACCGTTCCTTATATGTTTTAGCCTCCAGTCCCCTAATCATCATCTTCTCTGTACTGTTTCTAGAGTCTCAACATCTTTTTATATCATGGTGACCAAATCAACCCAGGGTTCTCACTTTAGGCCCAAATGACCAGACTCAAATTAATGTACTTCCAACCTAAAATAAGAAGAAAGTTCCCGGAAGTAAGAACAAATAATCAGTGGAATGGGTCACCTTCAGAAGGTGTGGATGCTGAATCATTGGAAGTTTTTAAGAAGAGACTGGACAACCATTTGTCTGAAACGGTATAGGGTTTCCTGCCTGAGCAGAGGGTTGGACTAGATGACCTCCAAGGTCCCTTCCAACATTATTATTATTATTATTAAGAGGGAGTCAAGCTATTCTCCAAAGTGCCTAAAGGCAGGACAAGAAGCAACGGATGGAAACTAATCAAGGAGAGAAGCAACCTAGAACTAAGGAGAAACTTCCTGACAGTTAGAACAATTAACCAATGGAACAACCTGCCTCCAGAAGTGGTGAATGCTCCAACACTGGAGGTTTTTAAGAAGAGACTGGACAGCCATTTGTCCAAAATGGTGTAGGGTTTCCTGCCTGAGCAGGGGGTTGGACTCGATGACCTCCAAGGTACCTTCTAACTTTATTATTATTATTATGTGCATATAAACATACCTAGATATTTATTAAAATAACACTTATTACTATGTTTTTAATGAACATGAATGATTGCATAAATAAGATAGGCACGTTTGTAGAGAGGTCAAGATCTGTGCAAGCCAATGAGTTAACTCTATTACCAATCTTATCCAGCCTGCCCAATTCCACATCAAAACTGCACTCTCTTCAAACAATCCTAATTCCCAATTGATATTGAATAATTGGCAAAGAAACCCCATTTCAGATCGATTTTGTATGATACATTTCCTTTAATGATTGCCATCCACAGAGTCTAATTTTTAATTTGTTAAGCTGATTGAGAAAATGAGCTTTGGTCTTCATTTCCATCTTTCTTCTGTACATGGAAGCAGATGGCAATAGAAACTCTGAATCAGCAAAAAAAAACAAAACACCACAGTCGATCAAAGGATTTGGAATTGCAAAAATTATATTCCTTTTGAATGTTACAGAAATGTCTTAAATCTGTAGCTACTTGGCAGGAGTCATTTAATACTTGATGCTGTTCTTCCTTGTTATTTATTCCGCTCTTCATTACATTAAGATGAAGTTGTACCAATTTCCTAATTTAGAGAATTAACGCAGAGCCATGGGAGATGAGATACAGTTTCTCATTCTTCTTAGCTCACCTGAGATGCATTGAACATTTTTCCATCTGAAGGGAAGGTCCATGAGCTGTATTAAGGTCAACTCTAACAACAAAAGTGCATATAGTCAAGGCCATGGTTTTCCCAGTTGCAATGTATGGCTGTGAAAGTTGGACCATAAGAAAGGCTGAGCGCCAAAGAATTGAGGCCTTTGAGCTATGGTGCTGAAGAAGACTCCTGAGAGTCCCCTGGACTGCAAGGCAATCAAACCGGTCAATCCTAGAGGAGATCAACCCTGACTGCCAGATCCTGAAGTTGAAACTGAAATACTTTGGCCACCTAATGAGAAAGAAGGATTCACTGGAGAAGAGCCTAATGCTGGGAAAGATTGAGGGCAATAGAAGACGGGGACGACAGAGAATGAGGTGGCTGGATGGAATCACTGAAGCAGTAGGGGTGAGCTTAAATGGACTCCAGAAGATGGTAGAGGACAGGAAGGCCTGGAGGAATGTTGTCCATGGGGTCGAGATGGGTCAGACATGACTTCGCAACTAACGACAACATCAAGAAGAAGAATTGTGGTGTTTGAAGCTCTGATCTTTTTCTTCTGATTAAAAATTTCCATGATAAAATGTTGAACTCATTGTACATTTCTTCAAGAATGGTCTCATAGGACCTCCTATTGACTTTTAAAGCTGAGGAACAAAAAAGTTCCAAACAACATCTCAGCACCATTCTCATTTGCAAGACCTTCCATAAGCACCCGTTGTAATAGCAATAGCAATAGCACTTAGACTTATATACTGCTTCACAGTGCTTTACAGCCTTCTCTAAGTGGTTTACAGAGTCAGTCTGTTGCTCCCCCCCCCCAACAATCTGGGTCCTCATTTTACTGACCTTGGAAGGATGGAAGGCTGAGTCAACCTTGAGCCGGTGAGAATTGAACTGTTGAACTGCTGGCAGTCGGCAGTCAGCAGAAGTAGCCTGCAGTACTGCATTCTAACCACTGCATCACCAGGGCTCTTAATAAACATGGTGGCCAAAGAGAACTGGGATCTCTACTTTGCAAATGACATAGCTATGTTCTTTCATTAGAGGGTAGAACAGAAGCTTGGGAAATGTCCTTCAAATGAAGATCAGAGTGAATCATAAAATCACTGAGTCCCACTTTTGGTGAAGTTCTCCTACAGCCCTACTGCTTCTCCTGCAGATTGAATATTCAGATTGAATATTTTAATATTTTAAATATTCTCTTCAGTTACTTTCCTTATGAATCAGCTTTTAATCCCATGGTTACATTTGTTCTTCTCCAAATCTACTCCAGCTTGCTTGGATATTTCTGAAAGTACGATGTCTAAAGCTGCAGCCAATATCTGAGGCGGGGTTTTGAAACAATATTGGAACTATTATTCCCAATTATTAGGAAATTATAGTTCTGTAGAATGAGTCCTATATTAAATTTCCTGTTCCACACTCGTTTCACACTGCTGACTTTTATTCGGTTTGCTATCAGCTATGGTTCCAAGATCATGTTCACAAGTACATTTAGAAAGCAATGGACCTGACTATCCCACCCTATATTTGAGCATTAGATTCTTGTTTCTAAGTGAGGAACATTTAATTTCATTCAGCTCCTTTAAGTCCATTTCTGTAAGCTCTCAAAATAGTTTTGAATATCATTTCTGATTGGAAGACTATCAGCTATTCCACCTAATTTTGAGGCATCTGCAGATGTGATAGCCATCTATTTCATCCCTTTATCAAAGTGCTTATTCAAATTATTGGAGAAGAGATAGGACCAAACTTTCTTATACTTCATCAAAAGTGTGTTTTTTTTCCACTTCTGGTGAGGGACTATTTATGAACTCTCCACTACTATAGTACAATTTTAAAATGAAGAACTTTAGGAGAAAGAGGCTATTTCAAGCTGGAGTTCTTGATTCTGGAGAAAAATAAGAGCCACTTGAATTTTTGTGAGATTCTTCAAATCAGCAACACCTTTTTCAGGCTCAAATGGAACTGGGGGAAAAGAGAGGCTACATAAATGGACAGAAAAAGTGATTCTGTGAGTGAGCTCATGTGATATCTGAAGTACTTCCGAACCATTTTTGTAGCATGCACAGACTTAATCCTTCATCTTGCTACCTCATTCCAACTTAATAACAAGCCACAGAAGAGCACTCTCTGAGCTTGATAAACAGGCATACAGATTTTCATCTTCCCTGTTATGATGCGATGCATTGTGTTGCAATTTTTTAAATAAAATTAATTTTTAATTCATTTTTTTTTAAAATTGCAGTATGTATATTTAAATAAAACATGTTCACATTAGATGCAAATCTGCATCTTCTTTTGCTTTTCAATTTTGCTCATGACCTTTTATTATTGTGATAATATTGCAAATGGTCTATTCTCCAAAGCACCTGAAGGCAGGCGAAGAAGCAACGGATGGAAACTAATCAAGGAGAGAAGCAACCTAGAACTAAGGAGAGATTTCCTGACAGTTAGAACAATCAACCAGTGGAAGAGCTTCCCTTCAGAAGTTGGACATTTCTGGAACACTGGGAATTTTTAAGAAGAGATTGGACAACCATTTGTCTGAAATGATATAGGGTTTCCTGTCTGAGCAGGAGGTTGAACTAGAGGATCTTTAAGATCCCTTCCAACTCTGTTATTCTGTTATTCTGGTCTTCATAGTACTATTGATAAAAAGAAAAAAAAGAGAAAATAATTGAATTATCACACTCCTAGCTTACCTAAGGGGTAGATCCAGGCTTTAATTTATATTTAAGTGCAAAGATGATGCAATGAAATCAAACTGAATTAGACTGGATATCCTGATCATTTGGACAGAGTTTCAGCAAAGTACAAACTGACTTCTTGTAAGTCAGTTTTGAAAATCAAATCAGTGAAATTTCCCAGATCTGTTCCAATCATCAGATTAGATTGAAAGAATGAGCCAGACTGATCCAATCATTCTAATGAGATAATATGAAACTATTTAAATCAGATCACTCATAACATGTAAGTGACTTACTGTTATCAGCTGTATGCTTTTAAAACATGTCCACATTCTTCTGAAATGTCTTTTCTCAGATTTCCTTTCGAATATTTCAAAACAAAAGCTGTAATTTTCCTAAAGTCCAAAGTGTTCCTTCACAACAGTTGGTTGCTTTGAGAGGTGTCGCAATAACAATTTTAAAAAAAACAAACATTAGAAAAACAATTTCTCCCAAAAAGAGTCACTTCTATGACTGTCACTCCGAAAGTAGCTTTATGTGTCTTGTGTTTGCAATTTTCCTTTATCCAGAAAAAGAGAGAAAGTGTTTGATATGCACTTTGTGTAGCAACTTTATCAAAAATAATTTCTTTGTAACGTTCTGGAGGTCACCTTTTAAGGAAGGACTAGGATCTGCAATGATGCTTGGAAACTAATTTTTCCTTTGTCTCTCTCAGTCTCTGTCTTCTGTAACGAAAACAGCACGCACAAAAAGACACTGTTTGCAGAATCTGGTAAACTTCTTATAAAACAAATAGCAAAGCCAGCTGCACCTCAAAGCACGAACGTTTTACTGTACATCTGTCAAAGATGTTTTCTTGGTGCAATTCATCCTGTAGCATCAAAGCCCAGATTAAGATAAATTAATATTGCTTATCTCCACTCTAAACATTTAGCACTCCACCATTGACTGCTGTGGCTGTGCAACGACTTGAAATGAAGAGGCAAAATGGAGGTCTTTGTAGGACAAAATAGCAGCCTTTTTATATATATTTTTCTTGCCCATAGGCTGCCCTCTGGATGTCCCACAGGAAAAGCCACACACGGTTTAAGGTGTTCAGGAGAAATACTTGATGTATGTTGGTCTCCTATGTTGTCCTTCAAATTCAGGTGGTATAGCTCTGTTTTATGCCCAAGATAGCTGTTGGAAGCTGAATTCACACAGTTGACATTGGTTCACATGGACAGTAATTGGTGAAATCAAAAATATTCCTGGGTCTACTCTTTATGGGAGCAGGTATGAGGTGAGCAAGTGCTTTTGCAGTGAGAGAGAGAGAGAGAGAGAGAGAGAGAGAGAGAGAGAGAGAGAGAGAGAGAGAGAGAGAGAGAAATATCCTTATACAAAATAGATATGATTGGCAGAGGGCTGTCCTAGAATTCTTACTCTTCCGTGAGTAGCTTCTTGATCTTCAGGCACAGCTGAGAAACAACCTGATATTTGGAAAGAGGTCATCTAGCAGGTTCATATGCAGCCAACTTACTGTATGCCCAGGAGTCAAGTCTATTACAGAAAGCCTTAGCTGTCAGTCAACAGGCTTGATGTTCTAGACCAGACATGTCAAACTCGCGACGTCATGTGACGTCGCGCAACGTATCGGGAGAGTTTTGCTATTGCCGGCAATGGGGTGGGCGCGGCTTCCACGTGACGTGTCCAGCCCACGGGCCAGCAGTTTGACACCCCTGTTCTAGACAGTAATCACCCTTCAGCACATTGCAATTGTACATGCCAGAAATAGGATTGTTTCATTCATTGTTTGTACAGAATACATGAACACCACTGATGATATAAGGCTCTTCTTTCAACCATTCAATTATTTCTCTTAAAGGCATTGGTTTGAGTTACTTCCTATAGACACTTTTCAGGGACATTTCTGATTTCCCAGGCTCTCGATGTCAGTAATCTTTCATCATTAAAATTACATCACATCACTCTCACATTATGTTGCAGGTCCCTTTTAAAAAGCTATAATTAATCCGTTTGTTCACCTGAGGCAAACTTTTTAAACATAAGTATTCGGAGGAGCACTTACCATTGCCAATTTTCAATCTCTGAGATCTCTACCAAATCAAATATACTAGAATAGTCAAGGCAGGGATCAGACATTGCTACGTTAGGGACTCACCAATCTGTCAGTTACTTCTGAATATTATATTTGCTTATACATCTGATATCTTCAGGAATTCTGGCCCCTGGTGTTTGCAGATGTATGCTTTTAAAATATATTTTATTAGAAAACACAAAAAGAAAGTTAGATAATTATGCTAAAAAAAATTTTTTTCTCTTAGATAATCAGTACAACACATCTTTTCCCCCCAAAACCACTTCTATTAATATCTATGTTATTATTATATATTTCAAATCTCAGTGAAAAACAACAGCACTATAAGTGTATGTAGTTTGTGGATGTAGTTTCTAATTTCAGTTTACAGACATTGCATGTAAAAGAGATAGAGCTTTAGAACATTATGAACACGCACACAATCACACTCAGATGCACACAAAGAAGTCAGAGCAAATCAGAAGTGTGTGAATGATTGGGCAACATTTTTGCTTCTTCTAAATCTGAAGACAGCCCTCTCTTAAGAAAGAAAGAAAGAAAGAAAGAAAGAAAGAAAGAAAGAAAGAAAGAAAGAGAGAGAGAGAGAGAGAGAGAGAGAGAGAGAGAAAGAAAGAAAGAAAGAAAGAAAGAAAGACAGAAAGAAAGAAAGAAAGAAAGAAAGAAAGAAAGAAAGAAAGAAAGAAAGAAAGAAAGAAAGAAAGAAAGAAAGAAAGAAAGAAAGAAAGAAAGAAAGAAAGAAAGAAAGAAAGAAAGAAAGATGAATCTTTGATTATAAGGCACCAGGTCAACTGATGACTTCAGTATTTGATGACTGGCATTTGGAAAATCAGTTTCTGAACAAAATCATAGCTTACAACTTAGAAATGACTATAATCTTCCCTTGCTTCTCTTTCAAGCTCTTTCTTCTATGGATACATGCAGCTGTGTGATATGTTTTTCCCCATCTGGCCATTGGCAAGAGATCAAGATGCCTGCCATTCTCACCAAATTGGTCAACTTGATTAAATAAAGCATCCTATGTGTCCAAAAGTAGTAAATTGTAGAGATGTAGAAACTAATGGAAGGTCCCTTCCACAAGGCTCAACACAGTCACTTTGAGGGCTTTCCTATGTTGTCTCTTTATGTCTGATAAATCAATAATATGAACAAATATTTCCATTAATCCTTCACATTGAACACCTCCATGTTCAGCCATGCTTCTGATGTAATAGCATGGGTATCTTGCACTTCAGAAAGTCCTAGAATTCCTCAGCCAGCGTGCCTGGCTGAGGAATTCTGGGAGTTGAAGTCCACAAGTCATAAAAGGGCCAAGTTTGAAGACCCCTGATCTAGATACTCATTCTGGCCTTTCAAATTCCCAATTGTAGAAAATTTCAGGTATGTGAATCTTCTAAAAATGTAATATTTCAATCTCATAAAGCAAATTTCAAATCAACCTCAGATTTCACAGTTATATAGCAGTGTTGCAGTAATATTGCCAAAGGAAAATCACGTCCAATTTTATGTTCTCACAGTCACAACTATCTTGACAGCAAAACTATTTCATAAATCCCAAGTAGGCAAATTATAGAACATCCAATATTACTTGGGAGATCTGTTTCATCATGGCCTTTAAATTCCTTGTTGGTGATAACCCATACCAAAGCTAAAAAAAGGTATTCCATGGAGCAATGTGGTTTACCCGATATATTTTTTTTTAGATTCAGAACCAAAAATGGCACCACTTCTAATGTGTAAGGGTAATAAAGTCAGCTAAGGGGTGCCAGTGCAGCTGAAGGAATTGGATGCTGTTAAGCAACATTTGGTTTTGTGTCTTTCGCCAATGGGGGGGAGGGAGGAGGGGTGCAATGCAGATCCATTTTCTCTCTAACAAAAGAGAGATACAATTTGTAAACCACCCAGAAGTGCTGGGAGTCGGGTGGCATAAAAATTTAATAAATTAAATTAAATATTCATTATGAAAGTATTGAAAATATGTGATTTAGGGAAATTACGGTTCCTTATTTAAAGTATAGTATTTGCTCCCTTAAGGGGAACTGCATCACCCAGGAAGACTGCAGCTATAATCGTGCTACTTTAGCATAGTCAAAACTAAAAGAATAGCTGTTTTTTTTTTTAATTATTAATATCAATCAGCCTAATGATGTCAGTTTAACAGCAGTTTACACATGTCGAGGCAGCCTGTTTCCAAATATTTTTATTCAAGGAAATAAAATCTTATTGATAATGGAGCAAGCCTTCCCATTTAAGCCTTGAAATCCATCTATTTTTTCTTTCTTTCTGACAAACTAAACTCAACTTTATTGGCATATTCAAAGTTACATTGCTCCTGGTATCTCCCTTGCAGTAATTATATGCTACGCAACTGAGAAATCCTTAAGCGTTTGAAGAATGTGAGTGAGAATGGGCAGTTTCTATATTGATAGATGATAGATAGATAGATAGATAGATAGATAGATAGATAGATAGATAGATAGATAGATAGATAGATAGATAGATAGATAGATAGATAGATAGATAGATAGATAGATAGAGAGAGAGAGAGAGAGAGAGAGAGAGAGAGAGAGAGAGAGAGAGATGAATAGATATATAATTTATTTAAAATAATCTAAAACCAGACAGAAATATGTTCTAGAAAACATCAAAACAGAATATGAATTATTCTAAGCAGTAGATCAGGCAGAAGACTAATTCTAAGATAAGATAGATAAGATAACCTTTATTGTCATTTTTTTTACTGTGGGCACAACGGCACACATCAAAAATGAAATTTAGTTGCCCGCTCTCAAAGTGAAACACATACATGACACACACCTAAACATACTGTGAACAACATATGTATAGACCCACTCCCCTACGTATACATAGCAAATAAATATTAAATACTGTCCATCTTGAATATATAACGGAAGGAGGAAGCTTGAGAGTTCACAAGGTTAATGCTGTATGGAATGAAACTATGGCTGAATCTGGATGTTCTGCTACGGATACCATGAAGCCCCCTCCTCCCAGAAGGTAGCAAGGAAAACAGGTCATGAAGAGGATGTGTCGTGTCCCAGATAATCTTACAGACCCTGCTCAAGCAACGCTTCTGTGCTATGTCCTGGATGGGAGGGAGGGAACTGCCAATGACTAATTCTCATTTGAGAATCAAGCTTGCTGTTTCCCAGCCATTCCTCTTCCTCTGCCAAAGTATATTGCAGCAGTTTACGCTGTACCTAGGCCTTCTTTGGAGTATTTGAATGTCTTCTGCCTCAGTATTCCTTGCTTCTTTGGGGAATAGTCCCTAAACACATTTCTCTAAAAGTTACTTTTAGTATTAGAATAGTAGGGTTCTTGATGCTCTCTGAACTTGGTTGTTTTCTTGTAGACTTTTCATGACCCAACTAGGTAACATCATCAGTGCTAGAAGGGAGTGAGGATTTTGTCTTTGTTTATATACTACTGGTTTGCTCTGTCAGTGTTGGGGGGGAGTGTTCTTGGTAGTTTCTTGATTAGGCTGTGGTCTATTATTAGCTTGTTTGTCTGAGTTCCTTGATTGGGATATTGTTTACTTCTTTTCTATTAGTATTAGTAGAATACCCTGAAACCTCAGTTTTATGTTCTGCACACATTGCCATAGTTTAATTGATTAATATTCATTCAGCCTTCATTCTTTCTTTCCAACATCACATCAGCTAGCACTAAAATGCAGGTGATACTGGAATTTCAGTGTCATCTGCTTTTTCTCCTGCTGTCTCCAAGTCTGGGATCTGTTAAACCTTGTTGAACTCTAGATTGAGTTCAATAGGGCTGTACAAATTGCTGAAGGGTGTTTCTTTGACAGTTTTTCATTTTGAGCTAGAATGTGAAGCTTTAGGTTGTTTTAGGGGCCCTAAAGGAAGTTCTGAAGAAACAAGTTGGCTCTGTTCATAGAAAAGTCAAAGTTCAAGAAAGCAATATTGCCATATTGAACAAACGTTGGTGCTTCTGGTAGACTGTGGGTGCAATCCTCTTCATGCCTTCTCAAAGAAAAAATTCTGATAACTATTGGAGGCAAGTCATGTATTATTTTTTTAACCCTGAATAATTAGCACAAAATTTAGACCTCCGGCTTTTTGACCGATTTCACTTTAAAATAAGATTGTTTTTCAGCAATTCAAACAGATTAAAAACTGTATGGCTTAGCCACCTAAACTATCTAAGCATCTAAACATTTCATCATGACTTAGCCGATGAAATAAAGTTTCTCATAAATCCTTCCTGGGACTTGGAGGGAGATTTTATTGAGAGAGAAGCTAGGAGTCAAAATCAAAAACCTTGGATCATAAAATCCAGAGAAGAGTGCAGAATGGATGAGGCCACCCCCTTGTTTGAGGCATGAAAAGTTGCTTGCATTTTCTTTTAGTTACCATATCACCAGGGAACATTATATCTATTGATTAATTCTTTCATGGACCACAATCCGATACTTCATTGATGACTCTAAGAGCTAGAGAAAATCTGTGTGCATGAAAGAGCCATCGATGAGGTTTTAGCGTCAAATTCTCTGAAGATACATAGTATTCTTCAATGGCAATTGTTTGAAGTCACCGACAAGATCTGCCTATAGATTCAAAACAGTCACTTGAGTTAATTGATTAGGGTAGCAGATTAATAATAGAAAGACCAGCATTTAGATTTATCCTCAGCTCTGGAATTTTTCTGAAGAACTTTGGACCAGTCACTATTTATCAGTTCAGCCTATCCCACTGGCGTGGAGAAACTGTGGAGTTAGGAGGGAATGCAACAAATGAATGCCATTTGAAGCAAGATAGTACTATCTACTATCTGTACATAGTAAAAATGTTTTTTTTTTTCAGGGGTAGGAAAATTTAACAAACCAGGGGATGAAATAATCTAATCTTTCTCTGTGAGTTCTTTTAATATATTTTTTTAATACAGGACTCTTCATTTTTTTTTTTAATATTCCTACCTAATAACTTCTCAGTGTGTCAATCGATTCTATTAATCAACCACATCAACCATTTCATTCTGCACCATGTAGGGATCCATGAAGACCGTCTACTCATCCAGTTATAAGAAATCGAGAAGTACAAATAAATACATGGTGGATTTTGCAATGTAAATTACAATCATCTCTGCAGTTGTACAAATATGGGATTGCCATGTGAAATTCTAGTCTTAGAAGAGTTACAGTGAGCAAGAACTTGAGATGGAAGAAGCCATGGAAATGTGTAAAACATCTGCATTACTATTGCAAAAAAAAAATATGTATGGGTTCAGGAGACAGACAGAAAGAAAATGAATCAAACTGCTTGAAAATGGACCAAGACCTACTTAAAGCAAAAGTCAGATTTCCTTCCTTCCTTTTCTTCTCTTAGTAGACTAAACTTTTCTTCTCCTGAGACCAGGCAAACTAGGATTCCCATATAGCTTGGCCTCATGGTGACTTCAACAGACATTCTTCTACAGGGCCATTAGAAGACCTTGGCCCAGTTTGCTGTAATGTGACTTTATCTTCAAACTCCATTGCTTCCTATTAGCCTCCTGATAGTCACAGTAATTAGGTTTTTTTCTTTCCTTGAGCTCCTGGCCCCAAATATTTCTTCTTTCTTCCCAGGGTTCATTCAGCTTCACACATTGGCCTTAATCCTCTGGCAACCGATACAGCTTTTTTTATCTTCTACTTTCCCTTCAACCAGCTGCTGGGTGGTAGAACTTTAGGAATTAGCTCTTCATTAGTTTTTATTTTTATTGATCCTTTATGTCCACTAGAAAGCCGTTACCCATTCAGCCCTAGCTTTCTAGGACATTGTTCCATTGGATATAAACACGCTTAGATTACTGAATCCTTGAATGCGCACATAGAGGAGCTGAGAAAACAGCTCAGCTAATATATTCTGCCTGCACTATCATCTTTCCCTCAGATTACTGACATTGGAGTTAAACTTTGTATTGTACAAAAGTTACAGAAAAGGGGGGAAAATTCCTTATTATACCACTGTAAATCCTCTAAAGGCCATCCGGAACTGATATAATTACAGCTGATTACAAAGGAAGAGAAAGCTATGATACGATCCCATTGTCAAGCTACAAAATCTACTGTCTTTAGGACCACTGTAATACTTCTAGCTTGTCTACAGTTATGGGGTATTCACAGATGTTCCTTATCAACCTGAGAGCCGAAGCTGTTGAAGAGTTGTTTTTGCGGACTGAAGTTTCTTCTCATAACAATTGCTGGAAGATTTATTGGACAATGTGACCTGAACTGTCAGAGAGGGGAGGGGAAGTTTAACTCTTTTAATTATCTGTTTCCCGCCATATTATCAGAGCTAGCTTTCTTTCTATCTTACCGGTTTGCTAATGCCTAATAAAGTTTACATTAGAGAATGCACTGTCTCTGGTGTTTTGCTTGGTTGGGCTTCTCGGCTGGAACTTGACACTAACCTAGGTCTTGACACCCCTTTCTTTTGGTAGAAGCAAGTCAAGACATGAACAAATGTATTTTGCAAAGAATGTCTCCACTTCTTGTAAGTCTTCTGCTTTTCTTTTGCTGACAATAACAAATGTGTTGTGTTGAGTTGTAGGTTAAAGCTCTAATTTTAAGACAGGGCAAAATAGTTCCCAGAAAGTTCGGCCTTCTTGACCATCTCTTTTAGGACATTTTTTCCCCCAGCTCACTGATTCTTTGCTGCTACTTCAATATTACTACTCTTTCCCAAACTAAATCTTCTTTCTACTTTTCAGAGTGATCCCAACCAATCAGAGATCCAGAACCGCACAAGGTACAAGCAGAATAAACCTTTTGACTTCTATTATGACTTTAAAGGTCAATGAAGCCAACAGGAATTGAGGACAATGTTTCAAATTTCCTGCACAGATGAACCCATTTCTTTGGATTGATGATTACTCTGTATGTAAGATATTTTTCCCCCTTTCTTTTCCCCATGGCAACCTAGAAATATGGTGGGCTTTTTTTTCATCCCGTCAACAATATTTACAAGGCCAGATATTTTTTATTCACAATCTAAACAGTCCTGTTGCTTTCTTAGTTAATCAAAATGGAAACAAAATAAACTACAGCTGAAAAATAAACATCTTTTCAGATAACCGTCAGTGTTTAATGGCATTGTCATCTGTGAGTTGCTGGCAAGAGTTCCATAGGTGCTTTGCCATTTTATAATGTTTTTTTTCCACACATTTTGAGAGGGCATATCAGACATTAGCAGATGTGATGGATGAAAGGTTTTGAGAGAAAAGTGTTGGTTAAAGCATGGCCAGTTTCCATGAGGGTGGTCCGTGCTTTGGAGACAATGAGAGGCTGTGGTCATTTGTATGTCAATCTCATTGAGAGCATGCTGGCCAGTTTAATAGGAGTAACCAGCTGCAATGGCTTCCTTCCAGACACAAAAGGGAAATGTAGCCTTTTATGCAAAGTCAGAGTGTGATTTCAACAAGATAAAAACTGGGATTCCCCCCCCCCAACATTATTTATTGTCCAGGTACATTTCAACTGAGTCGAGGAGAGAATACAATTCAGCTATTTATTAGCTGCACAGTTTGAAAACGTCTTCACTCGTGCAAGGATAACTTAAAGGGGAAAATACGTTTGCATGACTTGGACATGAATTTGGTTGGGGGAATTATTACAGGAGAAATCAATGTTGCCATGGTGGCACAGTGGTTAGAATGCAGTGTTGCAGGCTAACTCTGCCCATAGCCAGGAGTTCGATCCTGACGGGCGCTGGGTTGACTCAATCTTCCATCCTTCTGAGGTCAGTAAAAATAAGAACACAGATTGTTAGGGGGCAATCTGCTGTCTCTGTAAACCACTTAGAGAGGGCTGCTCATTGAAGAAGGCTTAAGATGCTCACAACTGAACTTCAAGGAGGTGCAGTGGTGTTTTGGTTTCGATAGGAGTTGGAGCAGGATAAACAGTGTTCTGCAGCATGAGTAAATAAAATAGTCCTCATTAACTTTCAACTAAACATGTAGATGCAAAAGATGCAAAAGATCACGTGAAGTATTAATACCACTTTACAATGCCTTGATAAGGCCACACTTGGAATACTGCATCCACTTTTGGTCACCACGATGTAAAAAAGATGTTGAGACTCTAGAAAGAGTACAGAGAAGAGCAACAAAGATGATTAGGGGACTGGAGGCTAAAGCATATAAGGAACGGTTGCTGAAATTGGGTATGTCTAGTTTAATGAAGAGAAGGACGAGGGGGGATATGATAGCAGTGTTCCAATATCTCAGGGGCTGCCACAAAGAGGGAGTCAAGCTATTCTCCAAAGCGCCTGAAGGCAGGACAAGAAACAACAGATGGAAACTAATCAAGGAGAGAAGCAACCTAGAACTAAGAAAAAACTTCCTGACAGTTAGAACAATTAACCAGTGGAACAACCTGCCTCCAGAAGCGGTGAATGCTCCAACACTGGAAGTTTTTAAGAAGAGACTGGACAGCCATTTGTCTGAAATGGTATAAGGTTTCCTGCCTGAGCAGGGGGGTGGACTAGATGACCTCCAAGGTCCCTTCCAACTTTTTTTATTATTATTTATTTATTATTATTATTATTATTATTATTATTATTATTATTATTATTATTATTATTATTATTATTATTATTATTATTATTATTATTATTATTATTATTATTATTATTGTTATTGTTATTGTTATTGTTGTTGTTGTTGTTGTTGTTGTTGTTGTTGTTGTTGTTGTTGTTGTTGTTGTTGTTGTTGTTGTTGTTGTTGTTATTGGCATGGAAGCAGAAGGTTCTAAGGCTGAGACTATTACAAGGAAGTGTCTCTCATCTTCAGCTCTGCATGAAAGATGGATGGGATTGAACTCTGAGCTTTCCCTCCATATAAGCACACTTTGGCCAGGTAAATTTCACCCGGAGAAGATTTCCCTCATGTTTTTGCTTGTGTTATTTTGTAACCTGCCGTTGAAAGTGTTTGCTGCTGTATGGTTCAGCATGATATCATCTCCCAGAATGCATGGCTACCTGAAAGTTTATGACCCTTTTGCAAAAGAAAAAAGAAAAAAGACTCAAGCTTTTGTAGACATGATAAATAACTAGGTTTTTGTGGCAAACAAGCTTTATCTTGCTAGATCAGTTTATTTTTTTTTATGGTATTTAAGGCCACTTCTAGTGCTATTTTGAAAGAGCTAAGTAAAATATTCAGCATTTTGTTTAAACCCAGCCTTTGTTTATCAAGAGTCCCCTAAAGGCCCATAGGGCAAGCTAAGTGCTAAAAGATATGTGAATCTCAAGCCAAATGGATTTGCTATTGCTTTTCATGTGCTTAGGGAGGAAAGTGAGACAAAGAACAGACAGTGTTTGGACTCTCTTCATACTGATAGGAAATTTACAGAGTAAATTTCCAACATAAGAGGGATTATTGGGGAGGTGTGCTATACAATTCTTTTTTTTTTCAACCAATGCAAGACTCAGAGGCATTGTAGAGAGTATAGACAACTTGTGCTGTTTCTATTTCTAAGTTGTAGGGATGTTCACACCAATCCAAGGCAACTCTACAGCAAGCAATGGGAAATCCTTCCAGAATTCAGAACAATGAGAGATAAAGGGGGTAAATATATACACTATGCCTTGCAACACTCTTAAAATGTTGGACAAAGATCAAAGAGTAGGACAAGGTGGACAAGGACCAAAGACTTAGACTTAGACTTAAGTCCACTTTCAGGTAGGGAACCTATTGTAATGCTGGCCTGCACTTCATATGGTCCATGGGTTCCACGCAACCTGCCAAGCAGGTCTGTGCAGTTGTCAACATCAATAGATTTGCTGACAACACCGCCCCATATGACACACACAATGAAGTGCATCCAATGTTTGGCAGGAAAAACCAAAGGCACAAATACAGATTGGGCGAGACCTGGCTTAAAAACAGTAACTGTGAGAGAGATCTTGGAGTCCTAGTGGACGATCACTTAACCATGAGCCAGCAGTGTGCAGCAGCAGCCAAAAAAGCTATTATACAGTCCTGGATTGTATAAACAGAGACAGAGAATCAAGATCACGTGACGTATTAGTACCGCTTTATAAAGCCCTAGTAAGACCATACCTGGAATTCTGCATCCAGTTTTGGGCCCACATTACAAAAAAGATGTTGAGAGTTTGGAAAAAAATTCAGAGAAGAGCAACTAAGATGACCAAAGGCCTGGACACTAAAACATACGAAGAATGGCTGCAGGACTTGGATTTGGCTAGATGAAAGAAAAGAAGAAATAGGGGAGACATTATAGCAATGTTCCAGTATCTGAGGGACTGCCACAAGGCAGAGGGGGGCAGGTTCAGTGGTGGGATTCAGCCAGTTCACACCAGTTCGGCAGAACCGGTAGCTAATTTTTTGTTGCCCAGGCCCAAAATGGACTTCCGGAAAAGGCATCCACACAGAGAACCAGTTGTTCACATATTTGAATCCCACCACTGGCCAGGTTGTTCACCAAAGCACCAGAGGGCGGGACAAGAAACAATGGTTGGAAACTGATTAAAGAGAGAGGCAACCTGGAATTAAGGAGAAACTTCCTGACAGTGAGGACAATCAATCAGTGGAACAGCTTACCCCCAGAAATCATGGGTGCTCCATCCTTGGACATTTTTAAGAAGAGACTAGACATTCACCTGTCTGTGATGATATAGGTTCTCCTGCTTGAGCAGGGGGCTGGACTAGAAGACCTCCAAGATCCCTTCCAGCTCCTATTCTATTCTATTCTATTCTATTCTATTCTATTCTATTCTATTCTATTCTATTCTATTCTATTCTATTCTATTCTATTCTATTCTATTCTGTTCTGTTCTGTTCTGTTCTGTTCTGTTCTGTTCTGTTCTGTTCTGTTCTGTTCTGTTCTGTTCTATTCTATTCTATTCTATTCCATTCTATATTCCATTCTATATTCCATTCCGTTCCGTTCCGTTCCGTTCCATTCTATTCTATTCTATTCTATTCTATTCTATTCTATTCTATTCTATTCTATTCTATTCTATTCTATTCTATTCTATTCTATTCTATTCTATTCTATTCTATTCTATTCTATTCTTTTCTGTTCTGTTCTGTTCTGTTCTGTTCTGTTCTGTTCTGTTCTGTTCTGTTCTGTTCTGCTCTGCTCTGCTCTGTTCTGCTCTGTTCTGTTCTGGCCTCATTGCTGCTGCCATTTCCAGTAGAAGACCATATAGACTCTGTTGTTGTTTTTTTTGATCCAGCAGAGGTGAGCTGTCCCCATTCCACCACTGTAGAATGTCTCTTTTTGTCTCTTCAAAAAAAACACTTCTTTCCCCTGTTTATATTCATTATTCAATGTGCTCCACAGTGTAATGAGTTAGAGCCAGTTGCATCCCAAACAACCCACAATGACATTAAAATAAAGGCAGTTGTCTCATTATGTAGATAGCATGTTTACAAGGCCATCCTGATTTTTGATGCAAGTACTTAAGAAGTGCTATTTCCATGTTGGTGGCATGACACACTTGCTATTTAGCCCTTTTCCCAAGCTGGAGGAAGACCCAGAACATTATGACCAGGAAGGGCCTGACTGGCAGACAAACAACCCCATATAGTTTCTAGCTGTATTGCAACTCTGCTCTACAACATGTGCATTTTCTAGACAAATATGCACAATGGATTATAAAAGAAAAGAAAGGAAAAGAAATGATGTATTTTGTCACTGGGGGCAAGATAATCTAAAATTTCCAGGACAAAGAACTTCCTTCAGCAGTGCAATCTGCCAGTGTTTATACTGCATGAACACCCGAAGGTCACAAATCTGAACTCCACACCTGGCTGATCTCTTCACACACACACACACACACACACACACACACACACACAGAGTGGCTGTCGAAACCCATTTTGACTTGCTCTGAACGTGCCTCTGATGCAACATTACCAGGGTCCATTGATTCAACACAAATTTACTATTTTTTCAGGCTCTAGATTTCTTTCTGCCTGTTCAGAGGATCAAAGAATCAGCAGGAGCCACATAACATTATAATTTAACTTTGCTGATGACAAGTCCTTCCAACTCAAGTAGGTAGATGGTTTCCTTCAATGGCTACCAAACATAATCTCATGATGACTGTAACCATCTATCTTTTACAAATCTTTGTACATTAAGATTTCTATTAACCCACCCCACTCCATCCCAAATTCTTCTGGAAGGTATTACCACTATAGTCACTGTTATTTGGGGGTTATTTATGAGGGATTAAATATGTAATTAGCTGAGCGTCGTGGTGGCCTAGAGATGAAGATGTCGCCTCCCACTTGGAAGGTTGAGAGTTCAATCCTAGGCAGTGGCAGATGTTTCTCTATCAGGGCGCAAAGAGAAAATATCTGCTGTGAACTCTGTGTAGGAATCGGGAAGGGCATCTGGCCAGTAAACACTCAGACTCTACCCTGAATGAAGAGATTACAGGGTCATAAAAAGGGGAAAAAATGTAATTTGGTGATTCATATGCATACATAAGATTATTACACAGCATAGGTCTAGAACAGGGGTCTTCCAACTTGGCCCTTTTATGATTTGTGGACTTCAACTCCCAGAATTCCTCAGCCAGCGTGCCTGGCTGAGGAATTCTGGGAGTTGAAGTCCACAAGTCATAAAAGGGCCAAGTTGGAAGACCCCTGGTTTAGAAGCTCCTGAAAATAATAAGCATGCACAGAGGTGTTCTAGCTAAACTTTGGACTTTAAACTCTGCTGGTGTTGATGAAGAAAGAATTAAGAATTTGCTGAGCTCTTCCCAACAGCAAATAGTAGGACTTAAAATGTGTTTTAACTTGTGTGGTTTTTGCTCTGACAGGATGACATTATCAGTGCCTGAAAGAAACTTTGCCATGCTCGGAAGAACTTAACAATTAAAAGATAGCTAGAAATAAGTTTCCCCATGTCTCTAGCTAGCTGGAATTAATTGTTATGGGTACTGGGACAATTATTTATTTGTTTATTTGTTCCACTTATGGGCTGTTTAATTGCCACACAGATATGCCATACAGATACAACACTCACTCAATGTACAATAAATTATATTTAAATGTTCACCAATAGCCCCATGAGGGATGAAGAACTTTGAGCAGTGTGCCATAACTGATAGAATTATTTAGATATGGGCTGCAAACATGCAAACAACTGTTAAACAGCCCAAAGAGGTACTGAAAACTCAGATTCGTTGCAGCTTTCAAAATATTGTTGCCTAATATTTTGCAGATGTAATGGGCTTCTCAGGGACTGGGAAAGGTGATGGTGATTTGCAAAACATTACAGGTGCCAAAATATGCATTTTCCCTTTGGAAAAAAGAAAAACAAAAACAGGGAGCTATTTCCAGGCCCTTAGCAGCGGGTGATTAGTAAGATGATGAATAAATCTCTGTTCTGACAAATATAGAAATGAATTCAACAAATACATATTGCAATGTAGGTGCATTTCTGTAGCCTTATCCGTTTCCCTTTCAATAAATCTGGTTAAAGAAGACTTGTGGCAATCTTGCTTCTGGGTTGCAAGAAACTGCTAAGGACTTGTTGCCAAATGTGGTAGCATTAAAAGAGTCTAAGTCAGGGGTCTTCAAACTTGGCCTTTTTATGACTTGTGGACTTCAACTCCCAGAATTCCTCAGCCAGGCACGCTGGCTGAGGAATTCTGGGAGTTGAAGTCCACAAGTCATAAAAGGGCCAAGTTTGAAGACCCCTGGTCTAAGTAGTCATTCTACTTGTGATATGACTGGCTGGAGAAGCACAATCAGCAGTTGGGAAGCAATGGGGGGGGGCAGAAAGGGAAATCCCGTCTTTATTATTTAAATGAAGTAACAAAGTAGAGTTTTAGAGGGAGATAGGAGAGAGATGTCAACAGACCATATCTGTACTGAAACAATTTCTTCACATAGGTCATGCCCTTCATCAAGTGGAAGTTCAACATTTCCCTTCTCTCCTGGAACTGAATAAAAAAATCATTCTTCACCTCTCTTGGCACAAAAAACTCTTGATTATTTTTCTCCAGCAAGCTGCGTCAGTGGCAGCTTCATACACTGGTAAAACGGAGCCTATAATTACCCCACTGGGTAGAATGAATTGTAAACAGCTAAAAGAGAAAGAAAAGAGATCTTTAGCTTTTAAAAAAAAAATGATGTGGATTATATATTTGCCACTGGAACCTATTCAAATAATAATAATAATAATAATAATAATAATAATAATAATAATAATAATAATAATAATAATAATAATAATAATAATAATAATAATAATAATAATAATAATAGTCGTAGTAATCATTGGAAGGGACATTGGAGGTTATGTAGTCCAACCCCCTGCTTAGGCAAGAAACCCTAAACTCCTCTTTTATGGAAGAGTTGATACTTCTGGGCCTCCAAGAATATCAAGTTGCTGCTGGAGAATCTGGAACAAATTAGAATAGAATAGAATAGAATAGAATAGAATAGAATAGAATAGAATAGAATAGAATAGAATAGAATAGAGTAGAGTAGAGTAGAGTAGAGTAGAGTAGAGTAGAGTAGAGTAGAGTAGAGTAGAGTAGAGTAGAGTAGAGTAGAGTAGAGTAGAGTAGAGTAGAGTAGAGTAGAGCAGAGCAGAGCAGAGCAGAGCAGAGCAGAGCTGGAAGGGACCTTGGAGGTCTTCTAGCCCAGCCCCCTGCTTAAGCAGGAGAACCTATACCATTTCAGACAAATGGCTGTCCAGTCTCTTCTTAAAAACTTCCAGTGTTGGAGCATTCACAGGTCCTGGAGGCAGGTTGTTCCACTGATTAATTGTTCTAACATTCACTTGATCTGAGCAAAGGATTAAAACTGAGTGGAAGCAAGAAATAATACAATAAGACAAAAATATATATAATCTAAGCTCTAGAAATTGTTGGCATTAAATTGGGGTCTCAGATCCTTACCCCAAACTTTGCTCTAGGTTATTGCAGCTCACCTGTGTGTTAATGAAGAGAACCTTGCTCAGAATTACTCTCTGATTTCCAAGGAGTTCAGCTTTTGCTTCTTTATATTGATACCTTTTGCTTAGTCAATTACTGTCCTTAGATCTTCTAGTCTCCTAATCTTATGTCATGAGTTGGTCTCCCATTCAAGGCACGGAGAGTGATACTCTCCAAATCTTGGGATAGGACGGAATGTAAGATTATGTAAGAGCCCTGGTGGCACTGTGGTTAGAATGCAGTACTGCAGGCTACTTCTGCTGACTCCCGGCTGCCTGCAGTTTGGCAGTTCGAGTCTCACCGGCTCATGGTTGACTCAACCTTCCATCCTTCTGAGGTCGGTAAAATGAGGACCCGGATTATTGTGGGCAATAGGCTGACTCTGTAAAACCACTTAGAGAGGGCTGTAAAGCACTGTGAAGTGTTATATGAGTCTAAGTGCTATTGCTATTGCTATTGCTATTACTTTTTCCCATGGAAAACCAAAAGCTCTTTAAACTAAAATGATCAAAGGCCTGAAGACTAACATAAGAAGAACGGTTGCAGGACTTGGGTTTGGCTAGTCTAAAGAAAAGAAGAAACTGGGTTGACATGATAACAGTCTTCCAGTATTTGAAGGGCTGCCACAAAGAAGATGGGGTCAAATTATTCTCCAGAGAACCAGAGGGCAGGACAAGAAACAATGGTTGGAAACTAAACAAAGAGAGCGGCAACCTGGAATTAAGGAGAAACTTCCCAACAGTGATGACAATTAGCCAGTGGAACAGCTTGCCTTCAGAAATCGTGGGTGCTCCATCACTGGAGGTTTTTAAGAAGAGGCTGTACAGTCACTTGTCTAAGATGGTGTAGGTTCTCCTGTTTGAGCAGGGGGCTGGACTAGAAGACCTCCAAGGTCCCTTCCAGATTCTATTCTATTCTATTCTATTCTATTCTATTCTATTCTATTCTATTCTATTCTATTCTATTCTATTCTATTCTATTCTATTCTATTCTATTCTATTCTATTCTATTCTATTCTATTCTATTCTATTCTATTCTATTCTATTCTATTCTATTGTTCCAGATTCTCCAGCAGCAACTTGATATTCTTGGAGGCCCAGAGGCAGTACAGTCACTTGTCTGAGATGGTATAGGTTCTCCTGCTTGAGCAGGGGGCTGGAATTAGAATACCTCCAAGGTCCCTTCCAGCTCTATCTATGTCTATTCTATTCTATTCTTCTTCTATCTATTCTTATTCTATTCTATTCTATTCTATTCTAGTCTATTCTAATTCTATTCTAATTCTTTCTAGTCTATTCTATTCTATTCTATTCTATTCTATTCTATTCTATTCTATTCTCTACTCTACTCTACTCTACTCTACTCTACTCTACTCTACTCTACTCTATTCTATTCTATTCTATTCTATTCTATTCTATTCTATTCTATTCTATTCTATTCTATTCTATTCTATTCTATTCTATTCTATTGTTCCAGATTCTCCAGCAGCAACTTGATATTCTTGGAGGCCCAGAGGCAGTACAGTCACTTGTCTGAGATGGTATAGGTTCTCCTGCTTGAGCAGGGGGCTGGATTAGAAGACCTCCAAGGTCCCTTCCAGCTCTATTCTATTCTATTCTATTCTATTCTATTCTATTCTATTTATTCTAATTCTATTCTATCTATTTCTAATTCTATTCTATTCTCTTTACATTACTTTGTTCTACTGACATTCTATTCTATTCTATTCTACGAACTTCTAAGTTCTCTACTCTACTTCTACCTATCTACTCTACTCTACGCTATACTCTAGCTCTGTCACATCTCCTACTCTATTCTATTCTATTCTATTCTATCTATTCTATTCTATTCTATTCTATTCTATTCTATTCTATTCTATTCTATTCTATTCTATTCTATTCTATTCTATTCTATTCTATTCTATTCTATTCTATTCTATTCTAATTTGTTCCAGATTCCCCATCAGCAACTTGATATTCTTGGAGGCCCAGAAGTATCAACTCTTCCATAAAAGAGGAGTCTTTGGATTTAGAAAATGGCACCAATGGGGACTTTGTGAGAAGAAATGGTGGCCCAAAGATGGCTCTGTGGAAAGTGGAGCTGACAGTCATGGTGGAATAAAGACCTGGCAAAATAAGAGGCAGCACAGCCTGGAGCTGGATAGGAGACAGAGAGTAAAGCTACCCATTGCCTGAATCTCCCAGAATATCCATAGGCTGGGACAAGAAAGGGCTTAGCCTGGCAAGATTCTGCCCATGTCCCGTAAGCAAATAATAAAGAACTGACCTCTGGCTGAGTTGTTTCATGTGGTTTTGGGGCTTGCTTCACATATAAGAAATGATGAGTCTTTATGGATTTGCCTACAGATAAGAGATGGGAAATGGTAAGAAGAGGTCATTTGTTGTAGCGAAGTTAATAAGTTACTAAATTGTTTATACTTATGATGAAGGAGGAAGTCATTTCTTTATGTAACTTTTTAAATATATTTTTATTTTTCCTTTATTTTCCACTTCTCTTTCTTCCCCCCTCCTCCTTTTTTTCCTTTTATGTACCTTCTGCTTAGAGATGGGAGTACCAGACCATCTTATTTGTCTCTTGAGAAACCTATATGCGGGTCAAGAAGCAATAGTGAGAACTGGACACGGAACCACTGATTGGTTCAAAATTGGGCAAGGAGTCCGGCAAGGCTGTATTCTGTTGCCCTGCCTATTTAACTTATATGCAGAGCACATCATGAGAAAGGCAGAGCTAAATGAATCCAAAATTGGAATTAAGATTGCCGGGAGAAATATCAACAACCTAAGATATGCCACTCTAATGGCAGAAAGTGAAGAGGAAATAAAGAGCCTCTTGATGCGGGTGAAGAAGGAGAGTGCAAAAGTTGGCTTGAAACTCAACATTAAGAAAACCAAGATCATGGCATCCGGCCCTCTAAATTCCTGGCAAATAGATGTGGGAAGAAATGGAGGGTAGTGACAGATTTTATCTTCCTGGGCTCCAAGATCACCACAGATGGGGACTGCAGCCAAGAAATTAAAAGACGCTTGCTCCTGGGGAGGAAAGCTATGGCAAATTTAGATAGCATACTAAAAAGCAGAGATGTCACCCTGCCAACAAAAGTACGTATAGTCAAGGCCATGGTTTTCCCAGTTGCAATGTATGGCTGTGAAAGTTGGACCATAAGAAAGGCTGAGCGCAAAAGAATTGAGGCCTTTGAACTATGGTGCTGGAGAAGACTCCTGTGAGTCCCTTGGACTGCAAGGCGATCAAACCGGTCAGTCCTGGAGGAGATCAACCCCGACTGCTCTTTAGAAGGCCAGATCCTGAAGTTGAAACTCAAGTACTTTGGCCACCTAATGAGAAGGAAGGACTCACTAGAGAAGAGCCTAATGCTGGGAAAGATTGAGGGCAAGAGAAGAAGGGGACGACAGAGAGTGAGGTGGCTGGATGGAGTCACTGAAGCAGTAGGCGTGAGCTTAAATGGACTCCAGAAGATGGTAGAGGACAGGAAGGCCTGGAGGAACGTTGTCCATGGAGTCATGATGGGTCAGACACGACTTCGCAACTAACAACAACCTTCTATTTTTTCTTTTTGGTCTTCTATTTTTTTTCACTGTGCATTGTTGCGATTATAATATACGTATATGAAGAACATGCACCGTATGGTATTCAGTGATGGTACAAACCACGGGCAATGGTTCTCCTAAATCCAGGCTTCATGGGAGCTCACTGAATTGGGCCTGGAAGAGGTACAAAACTCAGAAATGACTTGACCTGGGTTCAGATGATAGAAAAAGGGTGTGCACTGGATCCAAAGTTTCAGACTTTGAGTAGGCACTTCTTTCCATTTGTGTATCTTATCATTGTTGTGTTCTGAGCTTAGCTGTTTTCCTGAAAATATTTCATTAACAAGTTCCTTATCATCCTCAGCCTGGTAATGAAACAGCTGCAGGAAAATAACCAGCTCAGAGAAACCCTCAGCTACGTATATTTTCCATTATTGCAACTTACCATTGATTGAAACTATAGATTGCAACAACCTCTTCTCTCCCTCCCCCCCTCTCTCCCTCCCTCCCTCTCTCTTTCTGTAATATCAGGCCTGCAGCTTTCTCTCCTTCGTTTCACCAGCAGCCTTTTAATATATCTTAGTGGTTTGATGTTTCTTTCAATAAAGCTTTCTTTAAGTTTATAATTTTAATTAAAAGCTGGTTTTCTCAATCTAAAGCAGAGAGGGGAGACTGAGTGGGAAAGAGACAATAAAGGAAGTGTACAAGAAATATTTATGAAAGTATGGATTTTGCGAAGAAGGTTTCAGACCAAGAAATTTCCTTCTGATAATATCTGAGCCGTCTAAAGTCGTTTAAAGAAAATGAGTGACGGCAGATGAAAGGCAGAAGAGGAAAATAAATGAAAATACTGTCTCACTCAACACGAACATGAATGCATGGCGATGGCTAATGGCTGAAGCTACTTTTTGAAAGGTACGGCTGATATCATGGATGACAGTGACCGGGAATCAGGCGGCATATACATTTTAATAATAAAAAGATCACACAGATTGACCACAACAATGGCACAACAAAGTAGCAAAAATGGTTCAAGAAATACCATCTGACTGCAGGCAAGAATTGGTGGAGCCACAAAAGAGAAAAATAATTAAAAAAAAGAAGAAATTGAAATGCTTTGGGACTTTAGAATTTAAATCGTTAAGCTCCTGCCACAAAACACCCCAGGCTTAATAATTGTTGATAAGAAAGTCAAAAATGTCTGAACATAGCAATAGCACTTAGACTTATACACCGCTTCATAGTGTTTTACGGCCCTCTCTAAGCGGTTTACAGAATCAGCATATTGCCCTCAGCAATCTAGGTCCTCATTTTACCGACCTCGGAAGGATGGAAGGCTGAGTCCACCTTGAGTTGGTGAGAATCGAACTGCTGAACTGCAGGCAGCCAGCAGTCAGCAGAAATAGCCTGCAGTACTGCATTCTAACCACTGCACCACCCTGGCTCATGGCAGTACCAGAATAGAGAAAGAAAGAAAGAAAGAAAGAAAGAAAGAAAGAAAGAAAGAAAGAAAGAAAGAAAGAAAGAAAGAAAGAAAGAAAGAAAGAAAGAAAGAAAGAAAGAAAGAAAGAAAAAGACAGAAAGAAAGAAAGAAAGAAAGAAAGAAAGAAAGAAAGAAAGAAAGAAAGAAAGAAAGAAAGAAAGAAAGAAAGAAAGAAAGAAAGAAAGAAAGAAAGAAAGAAAGAAAGAAAGAAAGAAAGAAAGAAATCACAAAATACAAAAACTTGCAAAGAGAAGTAGAACAACTGTGGCAAAAGAAAGCAAAGATAGTATCAATAATAATAGATAACTTGGGTGCATTCCGAAAACATTTGAAGCACCACTTGAAAACCATCGGCGTTGACAAAATGACCATCTGTCGGTAGCCAAAAAAAGCAGCTTTAGATGGAACAGCTTAAATCCTATAATACCTTTAACACCATCAAACAATAACATCTGCCTATGCCAAGTCCTTGGGAAGGACTTGACACGTGAATTAAAACACCAAACCCAGTCTAAACATCTGGCCGATTCTGTGATCAATCATAATAATAACTGAAAAAAGAGAGAAGTTGGATAAACAGAGCTATCAGATTTGGGCTGCAGCAACTTGATTGGCCAGTAGGTGATAGCAAGGAGTTACCATTTTGTATCCTATTGCTGCCCCTTAGTGGTCATTCAGAGTTTTGAAGCCCAGATACCGTAGGCCTGTGGGAAGAATCCAGAGAAAGAAATATTTTGGGAAATATTAAAAAGGCAGAATATATTTCCCCAAAGGATTCTAAAGGCAGAAACCAACCATCACCACCCAAGTCTCTCTGCCCCAGACAGAAACCAGATCTGCAGGTCTTCTAATCCCAGCTTCCTGACTCCAATCTTTCTGACAAGATGTTATAATCTTGTCAGAAAGATTGGAGTCAGGAAGCTGGGATTAGAAAGAAAGATCCCTAGAATCAACAATCCCTCACACCAAAAATCCAACAGTCATCAGCCACAGCCCCAGGGAAGCAGGATATGACCTTTGGGACATAATAGGGTTAACTCACCACCATCAGAATACCAGAAAGGCACACTCAGACTCAGGTCAAAGTTCATGCCACAGGAACAACTCCAAACAAAAGCCCAAGAAGGTATAAAAACCCACCACTCCCTGCTACATGTGGTCAGTTTTTTCCAGAGCCATCTTTCTGTCTGGCTCTGCTGTTCAATAAACTACAACCTTCTTTCTAAAGCAGTCTCCATGTTGTTTATTCCCAGCTTGGACTGGATTCTGATGAAGATTTTTTTTTCATCAGGCCTATGGTTGTATTGTCTACATTTTGAACTAAAAACATGCAGATGATCAGATTCCTTTTGCACTCACCCACTTCTTCTGGACAACAGTTAAATCGTCATCTTATCCCCTTCCTAAAACAGCATTTCCATGCTAATATTTCTTTCTAGCATTTAAATCGTATGTTGCAACTTACACTGCAATATTTCCTGGTTTCATAAAATGCAGACCAAAGCTCTTTAATTGAAATATTTCCCTCTGTGGAGAGTTTATAATCCTGTCTTGTTCAAAATTGGTGATAGATTTGAAACACACTTCACTTTTATGTTCTTGCTTTGCCTCATTGCTTTAAAGAGGCCTTGGATGAGTGATGAAAAGAAAGCCCACCCAGTTCAAAGGAGATAAGATTATTTCTTCTGTGCAGCTTGTAAAAAGTAAAAAAAAAAAGGGTAAGGTTAGAACCACTGGGGTCTATAAACACGGAATGCAGAGTTTTGTGGCTAAAGTTCAGGTTCTCAGATTAACTCCTGCTTCTGGGACACATTGTGGTGGCTTTCCAAAGTCGCTCCTGGTTTCGGTTGTGCCATTCCTGCTGCTGGAGATTTAGGTTTTAGGGAACAAAATGAAATGGGGATCAGCAAGCCCATCTGATTGTTTTTTGGATGACTCGGCCTTCCTTCTTCCAAGAACAGAGACAGGGACTTACAGAATGCAGGATAACAGAGTTGGAAAGGACCCTGGAGGCTTTCTAGTCCAACCTCTTGCTCAAGAGACCCTACGTCACTTCGGACAAATGGCTGTGCAATCTCTACTTAAAAACCTCTAGTGATGGTGCACCAACAACCTCTGGAGTCAAGCCGTTCCACTGATTAATTGTTCTCACTGACAGGAATTTTTTCCTTAATTCTAAGTTGGCTCTCTCTTCGTTCCACTTCCATCCGTTACTTCTTGTCCTTCCGTCCAGTGCTTTGGAGAATACGTCAATGCCCTCTTCTCTGTGACAGGCCCTCAAATATTGGAAGACTGCTATCACGTCATCCTTAGCCCTTGTCTTTGTTAGGCTAGACATACCCACTTCCCGCAAGCATTCATTGTACACTTTAGCCTCCAGTCTCCTAATCATTTTTGATGTTCTTCTCTGTGCTCTTTCTAGAGTCTCAACACCTTTTTTATACCATAGTGACCAACACCGGAGCCAGTATTACAAGTGTGATCTCACCAGTGCGGTGTCAAGTGGTACTAACGCTTTGAACCAACAAGTCTTGGCTGCTGTTAAAAATGTGGATTCTAGAAATTGCTCACACTTTCTAGGCTACCAGAATTCTTTACCACTTTCTCTGGAAAGTTCATCCCACCTCCTGGAAAGAAGATAGAGTTATGATCTCACTGAATTATTCTTCTGTCCTTGGACAAGGACTCTCCTCAGATTTCTTTTTCTTCCCCACCACCTCCGGAAGGGATAATGGAGCACTATGGGAAGAAAACCAGAGGACTTTTTTGTTCCTTTGCTGCAGGAGGATACACAATATCCTCTGCTACACAGCATCCCTCATGAGCTGGATATGCTTTTGCACCTCTATTACTTGTATCACTGAGCCGTCTTGGCATAGTGGTTAGAATGCAGTATTACAGGCTAATTCTGCTGACTGCCAGGGGTTCGATCCTCATTGGCTCAAGGCTGACTCAGCCTTCCATCCTTCCGAGTTTGGTAAAATGAGGACCCAGATTGTTGGGGCAATATGCAGACTCTGCAAACTGCTTAGAAAAGGCTGTGAAGTGGTATGCAGTATAAGTCTAAGTGCTTTTGCTATATGTGTCATGGTTTTTTGTTACAGTCAGAAGAAGATTTAATCTAATTTTGTTTTTACTTTGAATGTGTGTCCGACTCCTCAAAAACAGTTGTGTACTATTCAAATATGTTCAAAATTGTACTATTGAAAACATTTGAACTGGAAATATTTTCCTTAGAGGAGAAGATCCTTTTGTGCTTTGGATCAACCACAAGTTGGAGCTAATACTACCCAGAGATGTCCTATTTATAATATGGAGATATGTGATTTTACCAGTGGTGGGATTCAGCCGGTTCGCACCGGTTCAATAGAACTGGTAGCTAAATTTTGTTGAGTTCGGAGAACTGGCTGAACCCATGCTGCTTCTGGAAATCCGTTCTAGGCCTCGGAGGCCCGGAGGAGGTCTCCCAGGACTAGAACGGCCCACCGGAAGTGTGTTGATGTCACTTCCGGAAGTCCGTTCTAGGCCTCAGAGGCCCAGGCCTGCATCCACGCAGAGAACTGGATGTTCAGGTATTTGAATCCCACCACTGGATTTTATCCCATGTTTAAACATCTCATTTTCATGTGATAGGTCAGTAAAAATCACTAATGACTTCAGCATATCCTGGTGAGCATGAAATTAAACATTTGGGTTTAGAAATCTGTTCAGATTTTCCATTCCATTGGGGGGGGAAATGGAATGGAAAACTGATAGATCAGTTCGACCTATCCGAATTTGCACACTTATTTTTAAAATTTTAGTTTAAAAGGGAGCTAAATATAAATTGGGGGGCATTTTAGGGTCACATCACATGACTGTCCCATGAACATTTCTTGTAAATGTTTTATTATAGTAAAATGAATACAACAAACAGTATCAAACTCAGGGGGAAGCAATTGGCAATTTAAACTGGGATGCCTATCAAGATTGGACTTTAATTCTTCTGAAATTGAATTTCCTCTCAAACTACCAAGATGGCAGTTTCTTGCAAAAGCTAGCATTAGGAATGACAATAAAATAAAAAGAAGAAACAACACTATTCAAAGCTGGATTACCTTTGCTCACGACTGGACAACTTTATGTAGCAGTGTCAGGATTAAAGAGTCTGCAAACTTTCAACTGAAAGCAAATCTGAAAGACTTGCCACCAGAAGTAAATGTGGATCACACTTCAAAATATTGTCAAAGTAAGCAACGTGTTACTTTTTCTTTCTGAAAACAGAATGACTGGGAGAGAAACAAAATAAAACATTGAGATGTCTTGACAAGAGCATTTGGTTAGTTGACAAATGAAAAGCATAAAACTTCTTAAAATGCTTTGGAAGGGGAAAAAAAGATTGTGTTTCTTGCCTTCCCATATCTCATTCTTTCAAAGCACTGTAGTCAATCCTTAAAGGTAAAGGCTGCATTAACAGAGGGATAGAATCAAGATCACATGAAGTATTAATACCACTTTACAATGCCTTGGTAAGGCCACACTTGGAATACTGCATCCAGCTTTGGTCACCATGATGTAAAAAAGATGTTGAGACTCTAGAAAGAGTACAGAGAAGAGCAACAAAGATGATCAGGGGA